>SDVV010004709.1:0-19927 GCA_016164225.1 Gammarus roeselii
CCAGTCGTGCCTAAAACGGATTCCAGTCGTGCCTAAAACGGATTCCAGTCGTGCCTAAAACGGATTCCAGTCGTGCCTAAAACGGATTCCAGTCGTGCCTAAAACGGATTCCAGTCGTGCCTAAAACGGATTCCAGTCGTGCTTGATACGGATTCCAGTCGTGCTTGATACGGATTTATCTCTCGCATGATACGGATTTCACTCTCGCATGATGCGGATTTCACTCGTACACAACACAAATTTCAGTCACGCACAATACAGATTTCAGTCACGCACGAAACGAATTTCAGTCGCGCTTTAGTTTTAGTTACCGAAACCTAACCACATCGACCCTTTCCCCAATGACCGTTCCCTATGATCCGCACGCCTCGGATCCGTGACAGTTGCCCCGTCTTTTGGTTCTGGTCTTGGCATCACAAACTGGGCCCCGTCTTAGTAACCTAAGCATTTCTGTGGACCACAGTCTCCTCCTACCGTGTGTCCCCACGTTAAAGCCGATAGATGATCAGCCGCTCAGCAGCATGGGCCGTCTCCGCGCGTGTGTTTGTATGTCTGTAGGGAGCAGGCTATGCTCAGCTTGGGTCACAAGGACTTTCTTCTCCACATCCTACTCCGTCTGCTGCCTCCTTGTCTAGCGCCGCGGAAGGCTATTTTTTCTGCTGCTCTCGTTTGGGGGATTGCGCGAGGTTTAGGAAGATGGTAAGCAAGGATCGAAGGCGTGGGTAGGCGAGACTTGGGGGAGGAGGAACCATTAGTGTGTATGGTGAGCATGAAGACGTGAGTGTTTGGTCGGTTTGGCAAGCAAGTTTGGAATCATCTCGGTTAATGAGGCCGGATATTAGATCGGTGTGTAATTAAGAGGGATGCGGAAAATGGCTGCTGAAAATGTACTGTAGATGTTGAATTGCATAGCTAGCTAATCCGCACATCCGAGTTTGGGTTGTATTGATTTTATATAATCCGGATGTATCTAAAATACTAATAGATATTATTAACAAAGTTAAACAAGTTGAAGAGTCTGTCCGTTGCACTTTACATCTCATAAGACAAAATATACCATCAAAACGCGTTTTCAGATGACTGTTCCCTTTGAAGTTGTGGCCCGAGGGGAGAACCTAATGCCTTAAGGTACATTTTTCTAAACTAGTTTGTTTTCAAAGTATTTTTTTCTGGTAGCTATAACATTTTAAGCTATTTCTAAAAGGCAAGAACTTATATTCTGGACGATCTTGATCGTAACACGCCTGCGATGTGCGTTGCACAACGGCACTGAAATGTTTGAATCGTGTTATGACGATTCGAGGTTTGATTCCTATTTTAGTCATATGTGTTTCGAACGCAACACTCTGAGCAGAATATACTCGATGGTATTATTGTTATTATGGCTATCGATAATCCATTTTAGAGATACAAATTTAGGATTATCCTTTATTGCGTTTTTTGTTTGTTTGTGAGCGGGAAATATGAGAAGTTCGTCGCTGCTGAGGTAGCGTCCAACTGTGGTAATGGCAGGATGTCCCAAGACTCATCCCGTATTTTTTTATTTATGGTCTTTCGGTGCAAAATTAGTTCGAGTTGAGGTGCGATGATGCCTGGTTTTCCGCTGATACCAATGCCCAGTTCTCGGCCGGTACCAATGCCGGTAATTCCGATACCAAGAATGGCCGTTATTCGATACCGATACAAATTCTTTAGCCTCATGTATCAAATTACTATCAAATATATTATTGAATAAATGTAAAGACTGATCAAAAATGAAGGCATCAAATGCGTATGTAAATAAATATGTTGCTCTTGATTTACCAATCAGCACGATGAACAGCAGATGATCAATGCAATTATTTTTCCACTGTACACATTCATAATATTGATAAAAAGTTTTATTTTAAAGTATCTGCATGTATCGGCAACATTTTGCCGGCACTGAAACTTTGAACCATTTGCCGATACCTGTTGATATCGATGCATCTAAATTTGTCGATACCCATTCGAATTGTCGTAGAGAGTAGAGTAGAAGTGTTACACAGCACAAAAGATGATGATAACATTTTGGAAGAGGCTCTCATATTCTAAAATATATCCGAATGGAATTTGATCAGGGTCTCGAAACGCAATATATGATGTAAATAGGGTTTGAATGGATTACGAAAAGTAAAATTAAAAACAGTAACTTGTAAGGACTCTGAAACCCAAAATAAGGTGAATATGGTTTAGAAGGAGCTAGGGAATGAAAATATGCGTTGCGGAGATGATTGTATTAGTTTTATGTGGTATGGAAGCGGTATTTGCATGGGTATTGTGTAGGTATGGCAATGCTACTTCAGTTTGTATTAGGATCTGCAGGGTTAGTTGCAATGGTTTTGGACTTGTTTTGGTGTTTAAGGGTAATTTGTGCTGGGTTTTGGCGCTGACATGAATAGACTGATATCTTTAAAATTAGTTTTTTTATCATTGGTAGGAATGGAACAGAAATGAGAGAGCTTGATGAAATATTTGTGAGAAAGCTTGATGTGTTGGCGCTCAACGAAACAAAGTTGAAAGGCCTGGAAGGAAGTCTGAGGTGGAGGAAAGTTGGGCACGAGTGTGGTGTTGTTATTCAGTGATTATTGCGTTACCGAATGGAAGCAGGTGTCTTCTAGTTTGATGTGGGTGGAAGTCAAGTTAAGTAATATTAAAATGGGCCTTTTGTGAATGTTTACGGACCAGGTAGCAAGAAAAGTGAGGAGGTGAGAGAACATATGTGTATCAACCTGAGTGAGTGTATTGTGAATTTTGGATGTCAATACAACTGGGTGGCACTGGGGGATCTAAGTGCGAGAGTTGCAGATGCACTAGTGGAAAATGGGTTAGGGAGGTATGGCATGCCCGACAAAAACGATAGTGGTCTCTTGACAACCTGATGAATTTGTGCATGGAACGGAGCTGGTTCAAGAAGCGAGATATCCCCAAGTACAAATGGGTAAAGGTGGTCCATGGTGCAGTGGTAGATAGAGCGCTGATGAATTTTGTGGGTGGCGTATAGGCTATTGGATATACGGTAGAAGGATGATCTACTGGTAGAATGAAATTGCAGTATGAAGCAGAGCTGGGAGAGTTGCATAACGAATGGCGAGAGGAAGAGAATTGTGAAGGTAAACAAACTGAAAGTTTGTTTACCTTCACACTACGACCATGTCGCCTCTGACTCGGCGTTTCTCTAGCGAATTAAGGGTGCACATCCGCCGGTTTGGGAAGTTGATGAGGCATAACTAAAGAAGATACATGAGAGGCGCGATAAAGGTGATGGGCGCAGGGAAAGCCCCTGGTTTGGATGGAGTTGCGACTGAATACGAAAGAGGGGTAGTGTTATGATGGTCAAATGGTTGAGGCTACTGAATCTGCGTTCTTGTGTCGGGCGCTGTGCCGATTGAGTGGCGCATTGCTTGCATTGTTTCGCTTTTTAAGGGCAAAGAAGATGCAAAGAAAGGTTGCAACTTGACAGGTCTCATTTAGTTGTGTGTGGTAGGTAAGTTGTACGGGATACTGCTAATCAAGAAGATTGGAGACCGTACGAATGGTGCGATATGCGAGGAACAGTGTGGCTTTAGAAGTGGCAGAGGGGTGGGCCGATCATTTTTTGCAGAAACAAATCTCAGAGAAGTACCGTGCTAAGAGAAAGGATGTGTTCGGGACCTTCGTGAATCTGGAAGGGCATGTGACGTTGTCCACAGAGCAGCGTTGTAGAGGGTGTTGCGTTTGTAAGAAGTGGGCGGAAATGTTTTGAAAGGGGTCCAGAACTAAAATGTTGGCAGCAGCTCATGTGTCTAAGTTGAATGCGAGGTAGTGCTTGGTTCCCATCGAAAGTAGGACAAAACGTGTTACGTAATATCTCTATCGTGTTCAATTTCCTAGCTGTTAAATCTCTATGGATAGTGTGGTTTACACGTGAGTGTAAGGAATCGAGGGGTCAGAGTTATTAAGAGCAAATAGGCGCAGTTTACAGAAGTCTGTTCCTGTTTGCGGACGGTACAGCACTGGCGGCGGCAGATTGGAAGTAGAAGTTGCTTAGGCTAGTGTTGGAGTTTGGTAGAGTGTGCTAGAGAAGGGAGCTGCGAGTTTGACGTGGGTAAAAGTAAACTACGAAATGTTCGCGGAATGACGATATGAGCGGAATCAGTGTCCGCCTGGTTGAAGAGTTATTGGAGGAAGCTTAATTTTCTAATTATATGGGCTCTTATCTGGAGAAGACAGTGCTAGTGGAAACTGAAGTGAAATCTAGAGAGCAGAAAAGGTTTTAAAGTGTTAGGTTCACTGAAGAGTGTGATGAGCTGTCGGACATCAGGCATGGAAGCAAAGAGATGTTTGTATGAGGGGGTAGTTGTCCCAACTGTGCTCTACAAGGCTGAGACGTTTTTGTTGTTGCTTCGGCCAGGTTTCCACCTGCGGTGGTGGAAATCGCGCCAGCGCACCACCCGAAATCCTCGATACTCACCGACACGTCCGTTTTGAAACGGGGGAGGCGGAAGAAGAGAGAGGGGTTACCGGCTTTAGCGTGTCGTGTAGTGTTACTGACATTTAAAATAACTTTGGGTTGTGTGTCAGGGAACAATTGGCCACCTGTGTGGTATTTTTTTTACTGTGTAAACCAGAGCATTGTTACATGCAGCTTGTTCATGCTCTTCAGCCAAACTGCAATGTACCAACCACACGTACAGAGACCGCGTTGTCTGAGACATTCCGCCCAGGGCTTGGGTCTAGGTTATCGCGATGTATTTTAGGAGAGAAATGATTGATTGTTCACTGTCCCTGAAAAAAAAATTGTGTATGTGTTGGGGCTCAGGCGTTTTGGATGTATTGGTGGGCCTCAGGCCCGGGCAGCGCACAGGGATAGGATCAGTAATGACGCTGTCCGAATTAGAACGGGAATGGCGAGGAAGTTAGAGAGGACGGAGTAGGTTAATGTATACTGAGGCAGTTCTTAAACATTGTGAGGATGATTGACGAGTGATGATGAAAATGTGGATGAAAACGAGGTGAGCGGACGTAGGCCTAGAGGTAGATCGAAATTTGGGTGGATGAATAGCATGCAGTTGTTAGGTGGAGAGACGTGAGTGTGGAGGTAGCAAGAGAGCGTGCAAATAATGAACGTGAGTGGAGAATGACTGTGTAGGGTTGAGTTTTGATGCAGCCCTGATGGGCTTTCCCGCCCATGCCGTCATGTTGAGAGAAATAATGGATGTATGTGGGGGTAAACCAGTAAACGCTGTCGGACCCTGGTAGCCGTGTGCCTGGGACGGACTGAAGAATCCCTTCTAGCAATACTTCAAAATTGAACCAGCAGTGCAATTATCTCAGCCTACAGGACTAGAGGAGGCGCCCATCATTCATGGGTTGCCGGATGTTGGAGGCTCCGACGGAGATTGCTGTCACCTTCGGTGGCAATATCCTTACACCATATCTTCAAAGTAAGGGGTTTGGATTAGTCTCCTATTGTTTGGCAAGCGGTTTTCAAAGGGGTGTTCACGGTTATTACCGCTAACCACACTATGTGGTAAACGGTTCCAAATTCTTGGTATCTTGATTGACCACTAATGTTCTGAAAGGTTATCGCTACTATTTATGTCCATAATTTCTAATCCGGACTCGTAATGGACATTTATGGATATGAAGCCAATGACTAGATTGCCTTTCTTGTAGCCATTTTGTACTTGGTTCTTCCACTTGAGATCTTTGAGGATTGATATTCTATGGTATTGTTGTTAGTTGATTTTATAGTCATTTGCTGGTCTGCCATTGCGTAAGCAGACTTTCTATTGTGTGATTCAATGTGCATAACCGTTTTCCACTAGTTTATTGAGGTCCCTTGGATAGTTATGACATCATGCTCCCAGTCCGCTTTGTAGCACAGCTCAGTCGTCAGCAAATGTTGAGAACTTGATAACAATGTTGAGGTCATTTATAGATGTTATTAAGAGGAGTGGCTCAAGAACACTGCCCTGGGGCACTCCAGATGTTACCGTAGCCCACTGATTTTTCCTTGATCGACACAGGCCCGTTGCTTGCGACCCGTGAACCAATCTCGCAGCTACATGCTACGTTTCCAGTTATGCCAAGCGTCTCCACTTTTTTCAGTTAGCGTTTCTGAGGATACCCTATCTAAGGTTTTTTTTTTGTAAGACAGGATGCTTTAGGTCGACAGCTTCAGTTGCATTGTGCATCTTGGTGACCTTATTAAAGATGTTAAGAAGATTGGACAGGCAGTGTTGAGTTTTCTTGATGAGATGCATATTTTATACTTGTTTATATCAATCTCTCCATGATTTTTCCGACCACAGATGTGACTGAGATTGGTGTATAGATCCCTGGCTCTAGCCTGCTACTCATTTTGAATATGGCTGTGATGTTCGCTGTTTTCCAATCTTCTGGAGTAATTTATAGTCCTAGACCGGTTGAACACCTCCGCTAGTGTACTGCTTATGATTCCGGAGAAGTCCCGTTACATTATCGGATGCAGACCATCTGTTCCTGTAAATTGATAAATGTTTAATCTGCTGAGTTGTTCCTCTACATCATCAACGATGAGGTGAGTGAACATTTTCCAACCGTTCCACATCTCCAGGTAATTTGACTTCTTGGATATAATTCATATGCTTATCTGTGAATACTGTTACAAAGTATTCGTTTGGTATGATAGACTTGTCGGCATCGGATGATTTCTGTAACGAACAAGACGCCTCTCATTCATTTATGCATATAACCCCTTTGTGCCCATTTGGGGAACAATTTTTTCTTCGTTTCTCTTGGCGCGCTGCTGACCGCCCTCTTCTCTCTTCTACCAGCCCGCTCTGGTGTCGGATTAGTTTTGCGGACTTGTTACAATATATGTCGGCAAGCAATTCCTTCTTGAACTTCATTATTCAACCACGAGGGATTGTTAATTTGTACTTTCCTCTTCGTGATGTATAGCTTGCTCCCACCACCCTATCTCAAAGATACCCACTGCATTGATCGGCGGTTCTGCCATCGAATTGGTACCCGGCGTCTATGTTTGTGATTTCGTCTTTCGGGCCATGTTGCTGTCACAGACCTCGGACCTCACTCCTGGCCCGAAAGTGTGTGTTGCGGGATACTATCCGAACCCTTGAGCGCCAATTGGCTAACTTTCTTGCGTGTGAGTATGAGATAGAGGAGTGTGGGGTGTATCTTACCGTCGGCTATCCCCCTGATTGGAGCATTTGGCGGTGTGTTTGTATCTGTATAATGTTGGGTTGACAAATTGAAAAAATATCAGAATATGTAGATGATATGTGCCACATCTTCATTAGCGTGATCAGTTATGAAGACTACTTTTGCTACTTACTTATAACCTAAGTTTGTGAATAATAATACATCTACTCCCACCAATCAATAGAAGGCATTATTGGCGGACATCTTTTGTTTTCCATTGTTCAATGTCAAAACAATAGAAATCGTTTCATTGGATTATTGTTTATCTAGATATAAAGGTGAAATAAGTAAAGCCCACCGACATTTACTTGATCATGAGAATTGACCGCTTAAATTTACTGAGAATCGACCGCCTAAATGAACTGAAGTTGAAAGACGTCAATCATGAGGTACTAAACTACTTCTACTCGGGTAAGGCTTTACACACAATCCTATTTTTTAAACCAATTACACAGTTTGCATGACATGTTACATACGCGCAGGCTAAAATACATTTCAATGAGTCATTATACTGGTTTTGATTGTCGAACAAGTTTCTACATGCATGAGATAACAGGATATGTGAGTTTATGAACAGGGGAAGAATTGCTAAGGAATATCCTATTTACTGGTGAATAACATATAGTTGACACGGTGAGTAGCACAAGATAGTACATTACTATCAAAAAAAATTTGCGCTCGCAAGTTCAAACGTGAATTATTTGGTTAATGTTTGAAGGGACCTATCCTGTTACTGTTTTCTTAAATTCTCCACGGCTTTTTCTTTGACAGACATTGCGATTAAATAGCCTCTGTATTTTCAAAATAATTGGCATTCTGTTGACGATTTACGGTGGACTTGTACGTACGGTTATTTCTGTTAATGTAAATCGTTATCAATGTAAGTTAATTGGCTCAGAGTTGTGTAACAAACGCTGCGGCGGAAAAATGATGATGTGACGCTTGAGTATATTCCATTTACACGATAGAGGCAACGTGTGGTCTCGTCTGCTTGCAAGTGGTGGTGTTCTGATGATACCCTGATAGCTAAGAATGATAGGTCTCTGCTTTATGTTGTAGGTAGAACATGCACGGTCATGTAGTAAGTCGGAAATTAATGCATAAGACTGGTACAAAAAACTTTTTTGTCGAAGTCATTGGATAAATTCAAGTTTTGTAAAGGATGCCGCATGATTTTCACTAACGACAAAAGAGACGCGATCTTTCCAGTCGAGATACTCCAAGAAACACGGGTTTTCAACTTATTCAATTTATGTTGTTGTTTCAATTCGACCTGTGTGAGCCTCCTGGAAAGAATGATCACAAGCGTTTTGTCGACATTTATCGTAGATTTATTCCATGTAAACCAATAAATGATTCATATTAGTTATAGTATCTATAGGATTTTTCCGGCCAAATGAACTACAGTGTATTATGCTAATTCGACAACCTGCCGCTATTGTTTACAATGTCATTAATGTAGATCAGGAAAAGTTAAGGGCTGAGGATCGACCCCTGCGGTACCCCGATATCTTACTAGCCTATGATGATTCTTTATTCGACCTCAGTAGGTGTTTTATAAATCAAGAATACTAACTTTTTCTGCAACTTATGTTAATAGAACTACTTCCACAATGCTGTCGTCTTGCTTCTTGAATTTCATGGTTCACACGATTTAATGCTTTGCTGAGGTCTATAATAGTTGCAACTCTTACTTCCCCACTATCGAACCCGTCAATAACATCTCCAGTCCATTTAACTGAAGCATGCTCTGTATTCCTGGGAGCGTAGAAGCCAATTTGTTTTGGCTATGTATGCTGTCAGATACAAAGTGAGTGCTGAGTCTAGCATAATTTTTTTCAGAAACTATACTCATGATGTTTAGGGCTGGTAATGGGCGATAATTTTTGTCCGTCTTTTACTCATTATGCCTGAGGGATGGCTTTTGATCCTTTTGAACCTTCGGCACAGTTTGACTTTGTTTAATTTTTGAGACAAGTATACGAGGCGTCATCCAATGATTTTTCGCTTGTTTGCGACTGAGCTCTTTTGTTAAGAGGGAAATCACAACTTCCTAAAAATGATCACTGGTCTACCCCGTAAGAGTAATAGTATTGACGGGCGCCTTTTATTTGTAATTAAAAAACTTTTCGTTTTTATAAATATACTCGGTTACAGCGTAGCTACTACCTGTTAGCCTGTTTTCACCCACGGCGTTTATAAGGTGATATTTTGAGCATTTAAGAGGCCGGCCAGAATGTCTCACTCGTGGCCCATCTTATTGATATGGTAGAATAAACAGTCAATTGCAGGAGAACACGATTGGTTCGTTCACATGCCCGTATTGGTGAGTGCGTCACTCGTGTCAGTGTCGTCCAAGTTGTTGGGTATCGGACAGTGCGCAGATTCCCGTGTCCCCCGGTGCTAAGCAACAATATATGAACACCCATCTTTGTTGCATCGGCTGCAGTCTGTTTGCACTTCGCACGACACGACTTGTTGACGCGACTCTTTTAGAACTGCCATCAGGGCCCCATTTTGAGGCCCTAATGTCACGAACGATTATAGCACCATGTCCACTGTTTGGATCCTCATTGCTGCGGTAGCTGCGTGTGGCCCTGGTGCCACGAACGATTATAGCACCATGTCCACTGTTAGGATACTCATTGCTGCGGTAGCTGCGTGTGGCCCTGATGTCACGAACGATTATAGCACCATGTCCACTGTTAGGATACTCATTGCTGCGGTAGCTGCGTGTGGCCCTGATGTCACGAACGATTATAGCACCATGTTTACTGCTTGGAGACTCATTGCTGCAGTAGCTGCGTGTGGCCCTGATGTCACGAATGATTTAGCACCATGTCCACTGCCTGGATTCTCATTGCTGCGGTAGCTGCGTGTGGCCCTGATGTCACGAATGATTATAACACCATGTCCACTGCCCGGATTCTCATTGCTGCGGTAGCTGCGTGAGGCCCTGATGTCACGAATGATTATAACACCATGTCCACTGCCCGGATTCGCATTGCTGCGGTAGCTGCTTGGGACAAAATATCACTCTTCTTTCAGGAAGATGCATTCTCAATTGAAACTTCAGTGCCAAGATATATTTATAACTAAACAATTATTTTCGTATCATGATGTTTTTTCACGAGCAACACTGGTCTGCGAAACACGATCGTTCCGCTGTGGCGGACAATGTCTAGTTGAGCCATGATGACTTGCAGTAAATTTTTGGAAAGCTCCTGGGAAATATTACCACTAAATGAACAGTATTTCACAAGAATTATTTGCCAATGTTTTCGATAAGATTCATACATTTTGAGTGTTTTCATTCACTCTTTCTCCTACAATTTTCATTAGTCATTATCACATGAAAGACGACGTGTGAAAGCTATTGTGGAGTGTTATAATGAAATGAGTTCTTTCCATGTGCGACTAAGACTGATTGTACGAGGCTAAGTCCGTTTTTCTCTGAAAGTTGTGTAGTTTTTAGTCTACCCCGTAAGGATAGAAGTAGTGACGTGTTCCCGTCCCATTGATTTGGAATGATGTAGTCAATTTGAGAACGTGACATTCTTTCACACGACGCTGAACTCGCCCATTTTTTTGGCGTTGACTGCAATGTCAGTCGGCAGAACCAGCTCGTCGACTCAGGCGTTTGAGAAGTCGGACATCAGGGTCCATCACGCTGGTGGTAACACCAAACGATTATTTCGCCCATTTCCCCTGGCTGGAAATTTGTTGCTACACTATCTATTTGCAAACAATCGGACGCCCCTTGGGAAGTGGAATTTGAAATTCAAACTTGGATTCTAGTTATCGTAAATTCTAACTAATGACAGATATCGCTGGTCGGCAGGATCGTCCCGCTGTTGCGGACGATTTCTGGTTAGTTTTTTCCTCGTTTCCCCAAAATCAACCATCGAATTCATTCGGTACACTTCTTGTGTGAAGGTGATACTTAGATGCGGGAAAGTTTTTATCACGACCAAGCGTTACAGATTATTTGCTACGAGGAAATTTTGTTAGGCAAGAGTGCGCGATTGTCCTCGCGCGTCTTGGTTCTGAAAAAGCGCTAGGCTTCTCCGGGTTCCACGGCGCCTTTTTTCTAAATGCATTTTCGTTTTTCAAAATTCCAGCTCTGTATTCAGCCAAGCTATTTCTCTGGTGACACATTTCATGCCTTATACGAGTTAGGGTTCTAAAATGCTAAGGTTACGACGATGCTGCATGAATTGTCACGCTTGATAGCTTGAATTAAAGATCAGCAATATCCGCAGAGATCCATGTCGACTTATCCAATAACTCGTTTTCGTCTTTTTCTAAAATCGAGTTAGGTTTTTAAGTGTGTCCGGAAGGTTTGTTCTAATATTGGTGCTGCCACCGGTGGCCACGTACGAGGATGGAAAGCAAGCCTGCGCACGGCCCGAAACCTCCGACACTCACCGACACGTTCATGTTAGGATGCGAGGGAAAAGCAGGAGTGATCGGCTCTGGAGCGAGGTGGAGAGGGTTATTGCTCGTATCTGTAAATTAATTTTGTCGGTTGAGTCAGTATATACATTGCCACCCGCATGGCAGAATTCTGTTACAGTAGACAAATGTCTAATATTACTGGTACTACGTTCTTGTCCTTCAGGCACACTGCATCGCACCCACCAATTTCGGAAGGAAATCAACGTAAAACTCTTTCTCTCTCTCTCTCTCTCTCTCTCTCTGTATGTTGCTGCTATTTAACTGGTATGCTGAGTACATGAATGAATTGCGAAACTTAAGTAAGTATATAAGAGAGTCGCAAGAGAGTAGTATTTTTTGAGAGTCGCCATAGAGAAGTATTTTTTAAAAAGTGATCAGAACAATGGCCAAATTGAGAGCCTGATTTTACAACGCATATCCAAGAGATCCCACGATTAACCGCTGGACTGCGTCTGTTCACTTCTTTTGTGAAGGTGGTACTTCAAAATGCTAACAAGTTATTATTCCTTCAAAGGTGTAGATCACAGCATTTTGTTATCTAAAATACATAACGCTGGTATCCAAGCAAATGATCATCAATGGATCAAAACTTGTCTGAAAGGTGAAGTGTGATAGTGAATGGGGAAACATATTAGCGGAAGTCCTCAGTGGGGTCCCACAAACCGCTGTGCTTGGCCTTCAGCTGTTCATAGTATGGCTCAATGACCTGAGCTGAAATAGTCCACATTCATGTCTCCTGTTCTGCTGATGAGATCAGTCATAGGCATAATAAAAGATGCAAGAGATGAAGCAAATGTTGAAGCTGATATAAAAGAAATTTTCAAGTGGGCTGGCAAATACAACATGCAATTCAAAGAAATCAAATTTTATCGACTAACATATGGAAAAAATACCGACCTTGAAATAGGGTCTTTATATCATTTTAGCAACCACCATTGAAAAAAAGACAGCTTGCGTGACTTTGGCGTAATAATGCATAATAAAGCTTTATTCAATGAACAAATTGCAAAGGTCGAGGCCAGTGGCAGAAGACTGCGTTCCTGGGCCATGAGAACATTTTTTGTCAAGAGATTAAAGGACAATGCTGACGCTTTAGAAACAACTAATCCAACCAGTTATGGACTATTGCTAAGCCCTTTGGACCTCATAAACGGGTAGATCTAGAAAGACTTGAAGCAGTTCAAGAAACTTTACCTCTAAAAGACAGAGGATTAATACGACAGATTGAATACCCTGAACATAAATTCGATTCAAAGATATTTAGAAAAATCATGGTCATAAATATTGGGAAAATACTGGAGGGTTAGGCTACATGGTCAATGTAAACGAACAAATTGTGACGCAAGTGACAGTAAAGAATCAGACGAGGATCGACAGAAAGGGTTATTTCAAAGTACCAGAACGGACGGGCGGTGAAAATATGCAAACCGTAGCATTCAACAGTTTCACATGACGGGCACCTCAGCTATCCAATCGAATGCCACGGGAAATACGTGAAATAAATCGTGTGTCGCAATCGTCAGCCACGGCTCTTCTAACGTGACAGGAAACACGAGACGACGAGGTCTTGCGGTGGATGCGTATTCGCAAGACTCCATACATTAGGAGAAGAAGAGCACAGACTTGGGAGGAAACGAACTTGCGGACTCGCTTGCTAAACTGGCATCTACTCAACAAGAACAATTTTTTGCAATACATTACCGGGACTGGTTTCCCATCCTCAACTCCCATATAACATCCCGATGGGATGAAATGTGGCAACTGAGTGGACAAAAGTTGCTTTCAGTCAAACCCTCAGTCGGAGAATGGGGAACAAAGTTCACCAACAGAAAAGATCAAGTGTTCATCAACCGCTTGTGCACGGGACACACGTGGATAACTTACAACCACCTGATGGATGTCGACATAGGACCAAACGCGCCACCTTGCTCCTGTTGCCACAAAGTGGCTATCAGCGTGAAACAATTACTGATGAATTGCAACGCACTCGCGGCAGCCCGACGAGCGTTTTTGAATCCCCCGTGCAACCTACAAAACCTACTCACTGACCTAACCTACCGTTAAAAGCTTATCGCTTTCGGAAAACACACCGGACTATACGAAGCTGTCTAAACCTCAGACACCTGTGCAAGTGAGGCGGCCTCTGTACCCCATTACGCACAGAGATAACAATATATTTACGAAGATCGCTTTAACTCTTTACTCTCTTGTACACGCTAGTACGCGAATATGCCGTAATTAAAATATGTACTTTGTTGCATCTTGGCAAGACTAATATTTGCGCACGCGAGGCCGTGCGAACTTACCTGAATCAATGACGATCGCGCCCTACGGGAGCTTATTATGACTCACGTTGAGGCTCCGGTAGAAAGGAGGCTCAAATCAAATCAAGAGCACAAACCACTGCAGTGAGCGATAGAAACCGATAAACTATGACCAAGAATGAGTGCCACTAAACGAACAGCTCCGTACCAAGACAACCTCATTCATCAAATGCTTTAATATATTATTAAACATCTCCTAGATATTTCTACAAGAAAAGTGAAATTCATCACTAGACAACATTCTTCCATCTAATCCTTGGTTGAAAACAACGCAAAAACAGTCCCTCGGAACTTCAGATCCAAATTGATTTACAGGAGTAATACGAGTTTTAATTAGGAGCAAATAACTCTTATCGTTTCCAGGTATGATGAACTCTAAAGCATGAAACCAATTCAGAGCCTTCAAAAGCAAGATCGTTGCCTGATCATGAGATTTTTTGATCAAACGTGTCCCGCAATTGGCTGCCACAGCAAACAACTTAAGATTCGAAAAAGATTGCAGGTACTTCAGATGTGTTACTGATAAATCTTTAATGAGTGGATACCCACACTGTGGAGACAACTCTTAACTACTCCAACGCGTCGCCGAGCCAAGATCTGACTGGCGAATGTAGCAGTAGATTCAGATGCTGAGACAGCACGAGCGCAGAATGTCCCCACACCTGAGGGTCAGGTGCCAGCTACGCAGCGACCGACGACTTTTTAAAGCGAAGTTCCTTCAAGTATTCAACTAAGTAGTTTTGTCCCTCTGGGAGAAATCATGCTCGGCCATAAAATCTAACCTTCTTGTATAATTACCGGTTTCTCCATGAGTTTTGAAGGTGTCGAAGTTCCATCTGATTGTTTTTGTTGAATACTTCATTAAAATAATTTTATTCTATGAATTCGAATTCTTGAACCTAATTGAAAAAGTTTTCTTGGAACGAACCCTGCATTAAAATTCGCATGTCCTACTCTATGTTGATCACAACGTGCAGGTTCCTCTTGGAAAAAAGGTTTCATTTTAATCCCCCTGTCAGGAGGGGGGGGAGGATTGGGTGGAGGAGGAGTTCTGAACTCGGCCACACCAGCCGCAATGTCTGTGTCAAAACGACACAACTTACTGAAGCTTGAGTTTTAGGGCTCAAACGCCACTCCATTTTCACAATTAACGAATAACACTGGGCTTGTATATACGATCATTCCGTTATTGTGACTTGCAGAACATTATAGGCTCGTTCACATGGCGCAGATCTTGCTCACCTTAGTGGCACTGGCTGCGAGGTCTGTTGTTTGAAAGGAAGCTCTTGGCATCGGGGTCCTATTATGCTTGTGTACAAACGATTACAGAACCATGTACATCGGCTGGATGTTTGTTTACTATGGTAGCTATGTGTGCAATCAGGGTGTCGACAGGTCCGGGAAGTACAACAAGCACGGGAAAGTCCCGGAATATTTTTTTGTGTGCGGGAAGTCAAGGAAAGCCTCGGGAATTTGTTGGAAGAACCCAGATGTACGGGGAAATTTGCGTGGTGACATTATAAGTGTATATATTTAATGTGTATTTTTGTTAGCAATCAAAGTGAAACGATGCCTTGGGTTTCGCCATCGATTATGTGGAGGTGAAGAGAGAATAGCTTGGTATATAGGGAGATCAGAATAGTTATGGTTTTTGATAAGGCATGAAGAGCCGGAATCCTGTACAGACTCGTGACGCCCAGAATTTAGGCATAAAAAATGTGCGGGAACATCGTTTTAATGTACAGAAATGTTCGGGAAAGCTTCGGATTTTTTTCCCACTTGAAGCTGTCGACACCCTGGCTTCTCTCGGACGCCCCTTGGGGAAGTTGTTTATGGAATTTGAACCAAAATTCTGCTTATCATGGATGAGTTGGTTATATATAATGTTATTTTCTTACAAGTAAGACATCGCTAAGGAACATGACCGTTCCGCTGTGGCAGACGATGTATAGTTTATAGTCCTGTGCTCTAATTTCTGCTGCCCATCATCCGATTTAAAATTGAGGCAACCATCTCACTGGTGAATTTTTTCGTGTTTGCTCAGGTGCCTTAGAGGACGACCCCGATGGAGACAACGGCGATCCAACGATGGGTCTGGCGGGCCTCATCACCAACCATCACCAGCCCCCCGCCCCCCACACAAGGTTGCTAGGGGGGCACCAAACCACATCCAACGCCAGCAACAACAGCTCGTCCTCTCGCAACATCATTAACAACAACCCTATAGCAAATACCACAAATAACAGTAATTCTGCGTTGTCTGGTGGTGGTGGTTCTTCTTATCTATCACAGACCCCAGCTACAGATCACAATGATAGATTACGGTCTACAACCTCACCTCACCTCTCCACCTGCACATCAACTGCCTCCACAAATGTTACTGCTCTTGAGGATCGTCTAACTCTTCCAACCACCACCAGTAATACAGCCAATAACGGTACCGTCACCAACAATATTAGTAATAGTACAGATATTAGGCGTGAATCGTGTTCTCCAGCGGGTATCACCACCACCACGTGTAGTAATCGTTTGATTACGGCGCGGGATGAGGATCAACGTAGCACCTTAACTGAGGATCAGCGACACCAGCTGAGACACCGTGAGCTCTTCCTGACCAGGCAGATCGAGACGTTACCTGCCACGCATATAAGGGGCAAATGCACGGTGACACTCCTAAACGAGACGGAAACGCTCTCTTCCTACATGGCCAAAGAGGTAGGAACTGCTGCCAAACAGGCCAACCAAACGAGATAGCTAGTTAGGTGAGCGATGGTGCTGCCGGTGAGTGACGGTCGCTTGTCTCAGAGCTTAGATGCAAAAAGGCCAACTGAATATGTGAACGAAGGAAGAAGGTTATTTCTACTGTTCTATCTTGAAGACTGTACGGGTTGAAATTAACGAAATATTTCGCCTTGCAAATCCATTTGAAGTAGGTCAGTAGCTAAATGAAACAATGTTTGAGGTTAAATGTGTTTGAGATTCAACTGATATAACAGCTATTTTAACCCATTTTTGGGGCAAACAGCGAACATTGAAGTTGATTGAGTGAGGATGATGTTTATTTACATGCTATTTACACATCAACTTGGTAGATGTACCATGCTATGTTCTATCAGAAATGCTGTATTGTTTCTCTATTTTTTTCCCGCAGGATACATTCTTTTACTCGTTGGTGTATGACCCTCAAGCAAAGACTTTACTAGCAGATAAGGGTGAAATAAGAATAGGACCGACCTACCAAGCAGAAGTGACGGATTTATTAAAAGAAGGTGAGTGCTGCTTCTGATCATCCTGTAATTCTAAGACCCAAAACACACATCTCTCATCCAGCGTACGGTGAGCAGCGTGATCGTGTATTGGCTTCCTAAACTCGCATGCTGCATCGGTCAGGACCCACTGGCCTAGCGCACGAGCCAGTTGAGCAGTAGCAGTCTGAGATAGTGCAGGGAAAACAAACCGGGGATAAATTATCCATGGGAAACTAGTGCTTAAGTGCAGTTCAAAGAAATGTGGCATCAAACTAATACATTCTGTGGAATAATACCGGGCGCATTTCCAACCAGGTATGCCACTATACATATCAAACTGAATATTTTATTTGCAATTGGTTTGGACCATTCACCTTTTGAATCGTATGACTTTCGAAATAATGATTGTAAAATGTTTCAACTAACTATGATGCGTATTATATCTATCCAAACAGTATATTTACTTACCGAACACGTTACCTGGGATACAGTACAGTAGCGATAAAAAAATCCTATGGGATTTACGACCAATAGAAAACCTGACGATTCACAATGCATTTCAGTAAACGCAATATTTCATCTCTTGGACTCGTCAAACAGTTTAAACCTGACGATTCACAATGCACTTCAGTAAACGCAATATTTCATCTCTTGATCTCGTCAAACAGTTCAAACCTGACGATTCACAATGCATTTCAGTAAACGCAATATTTCATCTCTTGATCTCGTCAAACAGTTTAAACCTGACGATTCACAATGCATTTCAGTTAACGCAATATTTTATCTCTTGAACTCGTCAAACAGTTCAAACCTGACGATTCACAATGCATTTCAGTTAACGCAATATTTCATCTCTTGAACTCGTCAAACAGTTCAAACCTGACGATTCACAATGCATTTCAGTTAACGCAATATTTCATCTCTTGAACTCGTCAAACAGTTCAAACCTGACGATTCACAATGCATTTCAGTTAACGCAATATTTCATCTCTTGAACTCGTCAAACAGTTCAAACCTGACGATTCACAATGCATTTCAGTTAACGCAATATTTCATCTCTTGAACTCGTCAAACAGTTCAAACCTGACGATTCACAATGCATTTCAGTTAACGCAATATTTCATCTCTTGAACTCGTCAAACAGTTCAAACCTGACGATTCACAATGCATTTCAGTTAACGCAATATTTCATCTCTTGAACTCGTCAAACAGTTCAAACCTGACGATTCACAATGCACTTCAGTAAACGCAATATTTCATCTCTTGGACTCCCCAACCAGTTTTGGAACCACACAATTTCGGTCATAAAAATCACTACCAAGTAATAGTCTACAAAGATCAGCTTGTTTTTTCAATATAGATAAACCAATCAGGAATTTTCTTCCGCCACTTTGCCTTTCGAACGAATTAGCGAAATGTGGACCGTGCCAAGCGTAAGAAGTTAGCTTGTCGAACGTCGCGTGTTGAAATCAAACAATGGATATGAAAAGTGAACATTGCGTAGAGTTATCCAATTGATAACCTTACGAACAGCAGGTTTCGGTTTTGTACAATGTCCCAGCTGGAGAGATGTAACAGCGAACGCTCCGACTGCAAATAGTTGATGAAGTGAACTGTTAATTAACGTTTTCTTTGCGATAAGAATATAGCTGTTACATAAAAACTGTAGGTGACCGTTGTTTTGAATTGAATTCGAAAGATCTATAAAAAAAACAATTGTTTCAAACAGCGACAGAAAAAGATTGCGGACAGTTTTACATGCGAGTCGTTTGCCAGACGCCTCCTTTAGTTATGTATTTGAATGACCATTCATGTTAATCTGTTGAGTAGAACGTGTAATCGGCCTATAAATTTTGCTGAACTGCAATGTATTCTAACTCCGTAGTTTTATCAAAAACAATTGCCTAACAGTGTTGCCAATTAAACTTCCTACTACCGGGCATTCGAGACGAGAAATGTGCTTGGTGACATTCCATTGTGCAGGAGAGGCACTGCGGGATGCGTGACCGGTGTGCGTGCAAATGATATTTAACATGATGTGGTTGTATGAAGCTCGCAGTTCTGCGCACCCTACTGGACGATGGGCGCCGGATGCGATCGAGACCAGCGGGGGTTGTGCCTGAGGCTGTTTTATTGGAGTTTCCGTACTTTTAGGTATCCTTCTTTGAGCATAAGCACTTCGGTCGGTGAATGTTAGCCCGCATGGTCTTTCAGGGTGTTGACTGGTCCGGGAAATACGGGAAAGCCCCAGGATTTTTTCCTCTTACTAAGGGAAGTCCGGGAAAGACCGATTTTTTTTTTGGAAGGACCCAGATGTACACGAAAGAAAATTGGTGTACTGGTAAGGAATGAAAACTACCCAGAAAGGCCAGGCGGTTAGTATGGCTGTAAGGCAGGTGGACGCCATTATGGGATGAGAAAGGCCAGGCGTTTAGTATGGCTGTAAGGCAGGTGGACGTCATCATGGGATGAGAAAGGCCAGGCGTTTGGTATGGCTGTAAGGCAGGTGGACGCCATTATGGGATGAGAAAGGCCAGGCGTTTAGTATGGCTGTAAGGCAGGTGGACGCCATCATGGGATGAGAAAGGCCTGGCGTTTGGTATGGCTGTAAGGCAGGTGGACGCCATTATGGGATGAGAAAGGCCAGGCGTTTAGTATGGCTGTAAGGCAGGTGGACGCCATTATGGGATG
>SDVV010004710.1:0-19925 GCA_016164225.1 Gammarus roeselii
GTAGGGTTAGTGTTATAACAAGTTTCTGGAGGGGTGGGGTGTAGGGATCCCTACGGCAAAAAGTTGGATGCGCTCCTGGAAAAAAATAGGTAAGTTTGCTCTTATCTGTTCTTTGTCTTTTTCAGTTATTTCCGGGCACGTTTGCCATGTTTGAGTGTATGTATCGTTAAATATTTTATGTCTGGATTATAATTCTATATATTTTTATGTACATATATGTTGTATTTTTATCTAGTTTGGGTATAATCGACTCAATAGGAAGTTGGTTGGAGGCTTGATATTGAATTTAGGCAATGTTCGGCATATTTTCTTCCAGTCGCTTATTTCATATGTATATAATATCTATAGGTAGTTGGCGATTGATCACTTCGTTAAGATTAAGATAGTAGGCTCAGTGCGTTTCACATATTTACAATCCATATATCTGTAGACAATGAAACAAGATTTAGTTATACATATTTATTTATACATATTTATTTTTGAGACCATTCACAACATTCACGCACAAGCAGGCCAGCTTCAAACTGTATGCACTATCAAAACTACCTCAGTACCTCAGTACACAGAACGAGTTCAAGTTGACGTATTTTTCGTCATTCCAGTGCCACGCAAGTGTCACTGAAATCCTTATTGTAGTTATATGTTAAGACATTGATCTTGTGGTCGAGTTAGTTACTGATGGTACATAGAGTTACCAAGAACGCAAGTTTTTTGTGAGTCGGCCGATGTATTTGTTAGGATGTATGTTATTTGTTAGTGTGTATGACTTAGTCGCTGTATATCTCGGACAATATAGTTATATGTTAAGACAATTACTCATGTGGTCAAGTGAGTTACTGATGGTACCTAGAGACTGCCCGGGACGGGTGGGGAAGAGGGGAGGGGTTGACCGGAGTCAGGCGGTGTCCAAAACGCAAGTAGAAGCGATTGCTATAGTTCAACCGCAAGTGGTAATTAGCTATGCCAATTAACGATTTTATCTCTGGATGAGCGGTCACACAAAGATTTTTCAGTTTCCTAACGGTATCTGTTTGCTTTCATTTACGATTGCTTACGTACGGATTATATAGATGTTCGTTGTTAGGGCTTGTCGTTGCTGTATATGATTGTTTTGGAATATTTCGCACGGTAGGATGACATGATATATACTACTATGTTGTTATTGAATGACTAATTTGAATAGAAGCCATTGCTTATACATGATATTTTATATTGTACGATAGATATTATTGACTAAATCCACTCGCTTTGTCGCATTTAATGTATATATTTTCATAGATTCGTCATGATCCAATGTTAAGAAACAAACAGTTGCAGATACATTCACGTAATTTTTCAGATGAAGTTTTTCCTGTAGACAATGAAACAAGGTTTATTTATACATATATATTAATGGATTCAAATACACATTTAGGTTAACAATTTTAGGGTTTTGGCACAATATTCACCCATGTTCGAAAACATATTACAGGTGGACAATCAATCATGGTTAATTATATATAGTTATTTGTTTTACATTGATTCATTTACATTGTTTTTTTTATGGGTTTCGTTACAGTTCTGTCCAATGCATATTATTTTCAGGGCCAATTTTAGTGGACAATGAGACAAAATTATTATTATAATTCATTTATTTTTATAGACATTAGAGCATACAAGGATTATTTACATTTTATGATCATTTACAGGATGGAACCTGTTGAGGTACACGTACTTTCATCATTAAGTCGATTACATACGTCAAAGACGGTCTCGCCCGGCTTGCGTCTCTTCCATGTTAAATTCATTTCTTCATCGATTTCATTAGCCAAGGCGCATCGCTCCCTCTTTTTAGTGACGGTAGGTTCATTTTCAATGGATTTTTGGGGAATGTTCGGGTGGCCATAGGCAAGAGTTGTGCATGCGTCGAGATAGTAGCGCTTATTCTCAAATTTACTGAGGCAGTTTTTGATAGTGCGTACAGTTTGGAGTTGGGCATGCTTGCGCACGAATGTTGTGTATTGTCTCAAAGTGTGTGTATGTTTTCTGGTTATGTTTATCTCTGTATTGTTCATGTTTGATTTTGGCTTGTGTCTGGTAATTGACACATTTAGCAGCCGATTTGTTGCGTCGGACTCAAGCAACATGCTGTAACACTTGGGTTGTAAGCAGATGATTTCACACGGGTAGTCATCAGCTGTTTCGCTTTTCAGTAGTCCTAGCTGTCCTTTCTTGGATTCATCGAACAAGGGGGGATTTTTGGGATAGTTGAAAAGGTCCATGCATTCAGCCAGGGGTGCTTGGCGCATTTCCGCTTCAATGTCGGCCACGCCTTTGAACTGGATCAGCAACGAGTCAGTGTCCGAGTAGATGAGCAAGACGTTGTCACCGTAGCGTGGCTTCAGTGTGTCATAGAAGAAGCTGTAGACTTTTGCTTTTGCTTTTTCAAGCACGAAGAATCCAACTTGGAGTGAATGAACCATTCGGATATTTTTTTGCTCAAGGATCATGACGACTGTTTCGGGGCCGATGGCGTAGCACGGTTTACTTCATCGTTTGGGATTTTTTCATGCATTTTATCACGGATTGAAACCGCCATATGCCGGCATATGTCGGCATTTGCCGGCATATACCGGTATAATGTAGGCGTATTCACGATTTGATCCTGTCATATGCCGGCATATGCCGGCATATGCTGGTATAATGTAGGCGTATTCACGGTCGATGTCGGTATAATGTTGTCATTTACACACATTTTTGTAAAAGGGTTTCCATACACTGCCAGTTACATTAATACCTACGCAACCTAACCTAACTCCACTTTTCTCTACATTTTGATCAATCCTTTGCAGTTTGATTCACACATCCAATTCTGATCTAGTAAATCATCAAAAACCTAACATAACCTAACTTATGTACGGTATTCAGTCATTGATTTTTACGATGCATGATACATATCTCAACTTATCTCTACATTT
The DNA here is from genome assembly GCA_016164225.1 of Gammarus roeselii. NCBI lineage: Eukaryota > Metazoa > Arthropoda > Malacostraca > Amphipoda > Gammaridae > Gammarus > Gammarus roeselii. The sequence continues at coordinate 2,958 of SDVV010004710.1, forward strand.
TTGATCAATCCTTTGCAGTATGATACACACATCCAATTCTGAACTTGTAAATCATCAAAAAACTAACCTAACCTATTTTATGTACGATATTCAGTCACTGTTATAATTCAATGCGTAACAAATATCTCCACTTGACTCTACATTTTTTATTCTATCCTTTGCAGCTTTGATAACATACACCTAATTATTTCTACTTCGCATTCAATCTCGACTCATATATGTTACCAGAGAGGTCAGATTTTTCAATCTTAAATGGAATGAATGTTCCAAGTAATTCATATTTGTTTCCATCATCATACAAACGGGTCTTCATCTCATACTAAGTCTACCACATTTTTCGTCAATATCTCCTGACACTTCATCCTCTGACGATTTACACAGTTAATCTACCTTTTTTCTTTCCAATATTTTCTTCATACTCTTCACGATGACAGCGTTTCAAATGTCTCCACACGTTACTTGTGGATTTATGTTTATTCAATTTTGTTTCTTTCTGGCAATGTTTACAGACCCTCATCACCCCATTACTTCCACAACAGAATCCCAATATTGACTGAGTATTTTTTCTCATCGGACTCTGATTTATATCTCACCATTCTGTCACACATAGCCAGCATTTACACTGAGTTAGGTTTATAGGTAGCGTTGCACCCCTTAAAATATATTCTCTTACCGACTTCGACAATTTCGATGTTACCTCCGTCTGACACAATATTTGCAATTCGTCGCTTATCCTTTGAGTTTTTAGGAAAATATAAACAATTTAATTTAGGATTTTTCATAGTTTTAGTGTTTTTTATCAGTAGTAATTACAGACCTTGCTGGATTCATCAATGTTTATGCATTCTTGTATCAACATGGTGCGTACATACAACCGTACCCATCATCACTTTGTAGCAGTCTCCTCTCAAATTTCTTCATATAGCCCACCATATCTTTGATATGAATACGGAAACCTGCTCCATCCCGTATCTCCATAAATGTAGATCCCCGCATTTCCATAAATGTTCTTCTTCTTTTTCTGTGCGAACTTTAATTATTCGAATCTTATTCAATTCAATGTACCTCCAATCTTTATCCGAAAGAAACTCCATCATACGCTTCAGATTTTCTTCACTCCCTAGATAGAATTTATTTTACACTAACCCAACTTTCTCACATGTGTGGAAGTTTTCTGCTTGGGACATATCAATTTAAAGATAAAGCTTCTTATTTTCTTTGAACTGTGTTACATACGACTGAAATGCTTCGAAATCAGTCACCCAAATCCTGTTTTCTTCATTTTCCTTTCATAAATGGATAATAGTTCCTGCTCTTGTGAATCTTGTTCTCCGCATTTGTAGATAATTGATATCTCCATCACTTGTCAATATATCCTTGAACCATGCTAAATCATCTTCGGAGATTTTTTTCATCCAACACGCGTGAACAAATTTTTGTGATGTGAAAATCCGTTTTTATTTATTCTGAGACGATACGCACGCCTCCGCTTATTCTCCACGTATCACTGACTCCATTCTCGGTGTGCAAATACCTATTATATCTTGATTACATGATACATCATGCAAAACATTAGGCCCATCTTCGCTCACCGTGGTCAACATGAACATATGTATGTACGTGTATAGAGCTGTATACGTACGTGCATGTGTATATTCGAGTGTATGTACGTGTACATGTATTGTAAAGAAAAAAATACATATATAACAAAATTTAAATTTCAATACAATTTAAAAATTTCAAAAAGAAAAAAAATCGACGCACGGACACAGCCAAATCATTTTATTAATGTGAAAACTTGGCTACTAAAGAAAAGTCCGGGCGTCGTTTTTTTTATTTTTGAAATTTTTAAATTGTATTGAAATTTATTTTTTTATACATTTTTTTTCTTTACAATACATGTACACGTACATACGCTCGAATATACACATGCACGTAAGTATACAGCTCTATACATGTACATACATACATTCATGTTGACCACGGTGAGCGAAGATGGGCCTAATGTTTTGCATGATGTATCATGTAATCAAGATATAAAGATATCTGCACACCGAGAATGGAGTCAGTGATACGTGGAGAATAAGCGGAGGCGTGCGTATCGTCTCAGAATAAATAAAAACGGATGTTCACATCACAAAAATTTGTTCACGCGTGTTGGATGAAAAAAAATCTCCGAAGATGGTTTAGCATGGTTCAAGGATATATTGACAAGTGATGGAGATATCAATTATCTACAAATGCGGAGAACAAGATTCACAAGAGCAGGAACTATTATCCGTGTATGAAAGGACAATGAAGAAAACAGGATTTGGGTGACTGATATCGAAACATTTCAGTCGTGTGTAACACAGTTCAAAGAAAATAAGAAGGTATATCTTGAAATTGATATGTCCCAAGCAGAAAACTTCCACACATGTAAGAAAGTTGTGTTAGTGGAAAATAAATTCTATCTAGGGAGTGAAGAAAATCTGAAGCGTATGATGGAGTTTCTTTCGGATAAAGATTAGAGGTACATCGAATTGGATAAGATTCGGAAAATTAAAATTCGCACAGAAGAAGAAGAAGAACATTTATGGAAATAAGGGGATCTACATTTATTGAGATACGGGGAGGAGTAGGTTTCCGTTTTCATATCAGAGAAATGGTGGACTATACGAAGGAATTTGAGAGGAGACTGCTACAAAGTGATGATGAGTACGGTTGTATGTACGCACCATGTTGATACAAGAATGCATAAACATTGATGAATCCAGCAAGATCTGTAATTACTGCTGATAAAAAACAATAAAACTATGAAAATCCTAAATTAAATTGTTTATATTTTCCTAAAAACTCAAAGGATAAGCGATGAATTGCATATATTGTGTCAGACGGAGGTAACATCGAAATTGTTGAAGTCGGTAGGAGAATATATTTCAAGGGGTGCAACGCTACCTATAAACCTAACTCAGGGTAAATGCTGTATATGTGTGACTGAATGGTGAGATATAAATCAGAGTCCGATGAGAAAAAATACTCAGTCAATATTGGGATTCTGTTGTGGAAGTAATGGAGTGATGAGGGTCTGTAAAAATTGCCAGAAAAAAATAAAATTGAATAATCATAAATCCACAAGTAACGAGTGGAGACATTTGAAACGCTGTCATCGTGAAGAGTATGAAGAAAATATTGGAAAGAAAAAAGGTAGATTATCTGAGCAAATCGCCAGAGGATGAAGTGTCGGGAGATATTGACGAAAAATGTGGTAGACGTAGTATGAGATGAAGACCCGTTTGTATGATGATGGAAACATATATGAATTACTTGTAACATTCATTCCATTTAAGATTGAAAAATCTGACCTCTCTGGTAACATATATGAGTCGAGATTGAATGAGAAGTAGAAATAATTAGGTGTAAGTTATCAAAGCTGCAGAGGATAGAACAAAAAATGTAGAGTCAAGTGGAGATATTTGTTATGTATTGAATAAAAAACAGTGACTGAATATCGTACATAAGTTAGGTTAGGTTAGTTTTTTGATGATTTACAAGTTCAGTATTGGATGTGTGTATCATACTGCAAAGGATTGATCAAAAATGTAGAGATAAGTGGAGATATGTATTATGCATCGTAAAAGTAAATCACTGAATACCGTATGACTCGAGATTGATTGCGAAGTAGAAATAATCAGGTGTAAGTTATCAAAACTGCGAAGGATAGATCAAAATGTAGAGTCAAGTGGAGATATGTATTATGCATCGTATAAAACATTGACTAAATACCGTACATAAGTTAGGTTAGTCTAGAATAGGATGATTACCTCTTTTAACATAACATAGCATGAAGCTGGTGCCTAATAAATATCTTGTAACAAAAAGCAAGGGATGTTGTTCAATTGGTTAAGTTAAGTTGTTTAGGTATTAATGCATCCTGCAGTGTATGGAAACCCTTTTACAAAAATGTGAGTTAATGCCAACATTATACTGACATCGACCGTGAATACGCCTACATTATACTAGCATATGCCGGCATATGGCAGGATCAAACCGTGAATATGCCTACATTATACCAGTATATGCCGGCATATGCCGACATATGCCGGCATATGGCGGTTTCAATCCGTGATAAAATGCATGAAAAACTCCCAAACGATGAAGGAAACCATGCTACGCCATCGGCCCCGAAACAGTCATCATGATCCTCAAGTAAAAAAATTTCCGAATGGTTCATCCACTCCAAGTTGGATTCTTCGTGCTTGAAACGCAAAAGCAAAAGTCTACAGCTTCTTCTGTGACACACTGAAGCCACGCTACGATGACAACGTCTCGCTCATCTACTCGGACACTGACTCGTTGCTAATCCAGTTCAAAGGCGTGGCCGACATTGAAGCGGAAATGCGCCAAGCACCCCTGGCTGAATACTTGGACCTTTTCAACTATCCCAAAAATCCCCCCTTGTTCGATGAATCCAAGAATGGACAGCTAGGACTACTGAAAAGCGAAACAGCTGATGACTACCCGTGTGAAATCATCTGCTTACAACCCAAGTGTTACAGCATGTTGCTTGAGTCCGACGCAACAAATCGGCTGCTAAAGGTGTCAATTACCAGACACAAGCCAAAATCAAACATGAACAATACAGAGAGAAACATAACCAGATAACATACACACACTTTGAGACAATACACAACATTCGTGCGCAAGCATGCCAACTCCAAACTGTACGCACTATCAAAAACTGCCTCAGTAAATTTGAGAATAAGCGCTACTATCTCGACGCATGCACAACTCTTGCATATGGCCACCCGAACATTCCCAAAAAATCCATTGTAAATAAACCTACCGTCAATAAAAAGAGGGAGCGATGTGCCTTGGCTAATGAAATCGACGAACTAATTGATTTAACCTAGAAGAGACGCAAGCCGGGTGAGACCGTCTTTGGCGTATGTAATCGACTTGATGATGAAAGTACGTGTACCTCAACAGGTTTTATACTCTAAATGATCATATTATGTAAATAAACCTTGTATGCTCCTATGTATATACAAATAAATAAATTATAATAATAAACTTGTCTCATTGTCCACCAAAATAGGCCTTTGAAAATAATATGCATTGGAAAGAACTGTAACGAAACCCATATAAAAACAATGTAAATGAATCTATGTAAAACAAATAAATATATATATTGACCATGATTGATTGTCCACCTGTAATATATTGTCGAACATGGGTGAATGTTGTGCCAAAACCCTAAAATTGTTCACCTAAATGTGTATTTAAATCCATTAATATATATGTATTAATAAACCTTGTTTCATTGTCTACGGAAAAAACTTCATCTGGAAAATTATGTGAACGTATTTGCAACTGTTTGTTTCTTAACATTGGATCTTGATAAATCTGTGAAAATATATACATTAAATGCGACAAAGCGAGTGGATTTAATCAATAATATCAATCGTACAATATAAAATATCATGTATAAGCGATGGCTTCTATTCAAATGAGTCATTCAATAACAAACATAGTAATATATATCATGCCATCCTACCATGCGAAATATTGCAAAGCAATCATATACAGCATCGACAAGACCTAATAACGTACATCTATATAATCCGTACGTAAGCAATCGTAAATGAAAGCAACCAGATACCGTAAGGGAACTGAAATTTTCCCGTATGGAAAACTTATCTTTGTGTGACCGCACATCCAGAGATAAAATCGCTAATTGTCATAGCTAATTACCAGTTGCGGTTGAACTATAGCAATCGCTTCTACTTGCGTTTTGGACACCGCCTCACTCCGGTCAACCCGTCCCCTCTTCCCCACCCGTCCCGGGCAGTCTATGTACCATCAGTAACTCACTTGACCACATGAGTAATTGTCTTAACAAATAACTATATTGTCCGAGATATACAGCGACTATGTCATAAAAACTAACAAATAACATACATCCTAACAAATACATCGGCCGAATCACAAAAAACTTGCGTTCTTGGTACCTCTATGTACCATCAGTAACTAACTCGACCACAAGATCAATGTCTTAACATATAACTACTATGTCCGTTATATACAGCGACAAAGTCAGACACACTAACAAATAACATTCATCCTAACAAATACATCGGCCGACTCACAAAAAACATGCGTTCTTGGTATCGCTATGAACAATCAGTAACTAACTTGACCACAAGATTAATTTGTCTTAACATAGCACTACAATGTCCAAGAAATACAGCGCCTGAGTCAGACACATTAACAAATAATATACTTCATAACAATTGCATCGGCCGACTCACAAAAAACTTGCGTTCTTGGTATCTCTATGAACCATCAGTAACTAACTTGACCACAAGATCAATTTGTCTTAACATATAACTACAATGTCCGAGAAATACAACACCTGAGTCGGACACATTAACAAATAACATACTTCATAACAATTACATCCGATAATAGGTTCAAAGATCTAGTCATCCTATATCTAATTCCTTCACAAAGCATATATGTAGTCCCTATCTCCAGGGCTGTTTTTGTAGCCCCTATATCGTTCGAGTGACTCCCCTCCCCTATCCCCCGAGCTGCTTTGCTCCGCGGATCTCCAGGGCTGTTTTGCTCCGCGGATCTCCAGGGCTGTTTTGCAGACATATATACTACTTCTGCTCACCTTTAGTCGCATGGTATAGTTGAGCTCTCTGGTCTCCACTACAAAAGCAACGAAGAGACCTCTCATTTTGGAATCCCCAAAAAATGCTACGTGGAATGTATCGCTAATCGCGGACTCTGTGGATGCTTTCTGGACGCAGTGACGCAAACTTGCTTTGTCAAAGCTCTGACGGATCCGGCAGGGCACGAAGGGCACGCGCCCCCGCATCCACTGGAGGCGGTTTCCTGGACGGAGTTTCAGAGAATAGTTGCTCTGGTGGGCCAGCATTTGGTTTCTGATGATGTCGATATCTTCATTGCTAACAGCTCCTTTGGAGCCCGATGCAAACAAGGCAGCAATTATCTTGAAGATTAAGGCACTACCCCAATTAGTTTCTGCTCCGGCGTATGCTTTCTTTTCGTTTTCTTCTTTATTTTTCCAACTAGGCAAGTTCTTCATTAAAAGTGAAGGTATCATTCTGCTTAACTCTTCGTATGGTTTGGTGTCCCCACCAAAACCTCTGTCAAAGTTATCAATGATCTTGTGGATGTTATTGATTGCACGAGTCCCCTCATCGCTGTGATCTTCAACTGAGTCTGAGATTGAGAACATTTCCTTACAGTAACTCCCCCGAACGACTCTCCGATGGCTGCTTTTGTCATCCCGCTGTCGCATATTTCGGCCAATAAGGCCTTCTTCCGTGCTAGCTACATCTGACCGGGTAGCTGTTCTTTTCCTTTCAGAGTTTGTGTGAAAGAAGGTGGATAGACGAAGTTGGTTCCACTGTGGGGGGATCGACTTATCATAATAAACTGTCAACCGTAGCAGGAGGCACAGTCCAAGAAGCAATGCAGTACGAATTAATCTCATCGCGTCACCGTGCAAAGAAAAATATCTTTTCAGATTGCCAGCAGAGGATATTCGCCAGTCAATGGTAGCAGTCATCTTTTCCTGATTTTGAATGTTACTTCCTGCTGGCATCAAACTTCCTCATCTTCGAGCTGCATTTATAAAACTCATGTTTACTGAAAAAAATTAATCGATTTCCTTCTTGACTTTCCTCTGTAGTGGTATGACTATGAAGTTGCTCTTATTCGCTAGAGACGAACATTGCCTTATTCGAACTCCACATTAGATGGTTCAATATAAACAAATGTTTTGGATTCGATTGTGCTGACGACCCTCCCAATTGTTGATAAGTAATAGATTCTTCAATTTTGCGGATCCCTTTTAATCACAAAAATATTGTAGTCATTGCAGATATATACATAAGGATGGAGCAAAAACAGCCACGTATTGTCTTATACTTGAGTGAGGAAAGAGTGCAAATGGCCTCAGAAACAATTACGTGGAATTATACAACAATCGAAGAATTGCTTGATTGACCACCACCGATTTTAATTAGTGTATGGCATATATTAACTTAGTCAACCCATTCGTACCGATATCGTACCGGACACAGCATAGTACACTTTATTTGTTACGTAAATAGTTTTCACAATCACTGAGGATCTATCTGCACAATATTTATAGTCTACATATGATTGATTTCTAGCGAGCAAAAATTGAATTCGGTTGGCAACTCTCTGAGAAAAATATTAAATTGCACAAGGTGACTGGAATGGATTTGGGCTATCATGAATTGAAAGTTATGACGTACAACTTATGAATAGAATACATATTTCACATGACGCGAACACAAAATATACATTTTTTCTAGCTATTATTATAATTGTTCCGTTAGGCTTCCAACCCCTGACCGTAGAAAGTCCTAGTGCGCGTAAACACAAATTCCCTCTGGCAATTGAAGATGGGGCACACCTTCTGTTCAAAAGTTCGTGTTTCGGCTCCGGCGGAAATAGACCCCTAGTCTGATCTAGCCTGGTCAAAGGTGAAAAGTCATTACAGGTCAAGAAGTGTTAGACTCTCTTGCCTAAAAATGTTGTCGTAGCCTTGTTATTAATGATCCTTCGTAGTGATACCATGCTTGTTTTAAACTTTATTCATCTAAGTAGCTCGAGGTACCATGCACCTGCATGCATGTGGTGTGAAATCTGTCGGGTGTATTTATCCAGCGCTTATTTACTAGGAATAGATTTCGATTCACTCTCCTGTGTTGTTGGTAAACGTTTGCTTTTCTGTGAATCATCAACTAGTGATTTGTAGGGTTTCCCATGTTTGGTGTTCAATATAGCCTACATTGGAACACACTCCCTTTCGGAATGAGGACATAGTGATCAACAGCCAACGTAAGTGGTGTAGTTCTTGGAAGACTTTTAAGCGTACAAAGTGACCCGTTTAGTCTTGTAGTTCTAAGGAACCGTTCACACTAACAGGGTGTTCCTTTTTGTCTACAAATGTTAATTATTCAACAAGGTTCAGCATCAATGTGTTCTATGTTCTTCTTATATTTTGAGTCCCTTTGAGTGCAGTGATTTCTCAGGCATGCCATCCCTCTGTTTGCGGCTGGGCACAGCTCACCCCAGATTGTGTCTCATTAGCAAACTTTGGTCTTTATTACATATTTGTATGGCTTATTTTATGCCTGATAAGTTTATTGACGCCAAAATGTACCCTACATTAGGCTTTGGTTTACCAGTTATTTGGGATAGGATCTATTGTTCAAATTGCCAAAGCGATGTAGCTAGATGAATGATTTTGGATGTCGACAGGAGTAATTTTTCTTACAAACACGACTGCCAATTTATATAGTTCGAAATACGTTATCTTTTGCGATTAATCTTCTCTCTATTTTTTAATGTGTGCCCTAGAACTGTCTAGCAACACCGTTCTGGGCTGTTTCATTTTCGGTATCACACCCTATCGTATGTAGAGCTCTGTGAAGCTGTTCGACTATAGAGCTCAGCGAAGCTGTTCGACTATAGAGCTCAGTGAAGCTGTTCGACTATAGGGCTCAGCGAAGCTGTTAGACTATAGAGCTCAGTGAAGCTGTTCGACTATAGAGCTCAGTGAAGATGTTCGACTATAGAGCTCAGTGAAGCTGTTCAGTGAAGCTGTTCGACTATAGAGCTCAGTAAAGCTGTTCGACTATAGAGCTCAGTGAAGCTGTTCGACTATAGCGCTCAGTGAAGCTGTTCAGTGAAGCTGTTCGAGCTGTGCTCAGTGAAGCTGTTCGAATTTTTTGTTCATGAACGACTATAGAGCTCAGTGAAGCTGGTCGACTATAGAGCTCAGTGAAGCTGTTCTGTGAAGCTGTTCGAGCTGTGCTCAGTGAAGCTGTTCGTTCAATGTTTAATGGTAATTTGTAATCAACGCGTGAAGCTGCTTATCAACGATCAACACGGAACGAAAACAAAAATCTTGCCACTGAGTTCAGGGCCGAAATTATGCTACACTATTCACTTTGAAGAGGAAACAGTTCATACGGACGGTTTAGTTTCGCCTGCCGTAAGCTTGGATAAATTACTCTGAAGAGGACATTTTAGGGAAAATATAACCCCTGCATGGAACAACCAAACACGCTTAGAAGCAGAGATGAGTTCAAGTTTAACAACGAGACTTATTATTTCAAAGATACAGTCTGATATATAATCGCATACCAACAGTTTTACATGGCATTATGAAACTGAGATTTGGAACACCCATAAGTCAAACTCATGTTCGATCAGTCGTTAAAGCAGCTGCCACACTGTGCAGCGATCTCTAGATTTGTTATTAAAATAAGATGAAGACTATCCAGTGTCCCTTCACAAATTCCTTGGTGGGATTATTTGATACTACATAATTTATCCGACTATATATATGTATATATATATATATATATATATATATATATATATTGATTGAAAACTCTCAAGAAACTCAAATTATTGTCGATCAAACATTGTCGACCTCCAAATTCAGAATCATTGAAATTTAAATTTGTAAGGCTCACTTTTACTGGTAATAACACGAGACGGCACGTTGAAATCAAACAGAAAAGTATATCTATGATCAAAGCAACAGCTTACAAGCCACCATCTGCTAATCATATCCCAGTCATTACCAAATAAAATGAGTTAATCCAATCTTGACACAACACAAGGACTAATCCTTTTCTTCTATGTGAAAATTTTATATAGATATTATGAATTACGATAACGATAATGATGTCTTAGAACTCTTTTGTTCAATGAATAGCCTTGCATTATCACCACTATCAAATAGGCAAAGTCAGAAATAATTCCACCCTGATAGATGATATTCTCATAACAAATCTGACTAACTAGAACTCTGGCATATTAATATCCGATACATCAAACCACCTATACATATTTGTAATTCTGAATGATATTTTGGTTAATGAAGCGAATGAAAAATTCCAACAGATTAAATACAGTCAAATAAATTATGTAACAATAGGAAATCTGTATGACAAGATGAATCAATACGATTTCATTAAACTCATGAATAAAAACTACTGTGATTTTGCTATCAAACAATTAACTTATATAATAGGAGAAAGTTATGACTCTTGCCGTTCTCTAAAATTGAAATCAGTTTCTCCACAAGACATAACGAGGCCCTGCATTACCGCTAATATTCAATCTGGAATGAGAGGCAGTTGAATTCTGCTGGATCCCCGGACTCGCGATAATAAAAGGAAACGAACTTGCGGACTCGCTTGCTTAACTGGCATCAACTCACCAGGAACAATTTTTCGCAATACATTACCGGGACTGGTTCCCTATTATCAACTCCCATATAACATCCCGATGGGATGAAATGCTTTCAGTCAAACCCTCAGTCGGAGAATGGAAAACAAAGTTCAGCAACAGAAAAGACCAAGTGTTCATCAACCGCTTGGCACGGGACACGTGGATAACTCACAACCACCTGATGGATGTCGACACAAGACAAAACGCGCCACTTTGCTCCTGTTGCCACCAAGTAGCTATCAGCGTGAAACACTTACTGATGGATTGCAACGCACTCGCGGCAGCCCGACGAGCGTTCCTAAATCCCCCGTGCAACCTACAAAGCCTACTCACGGTCCCAACCTACCGTTAAAAGCTTATTACTTTCGGAAAACACACCGGACTATACGAAGCTGTCTAAATCTCAAACACCTGTGCAAGTGAGGTGGTCTCTCCATCCCATTACGCACAGAGATAACAATACATTTACGAAGATACGCGTTGACTCTTTACTCTCTTGTACGCGCTAGTACGCGAACATGCCACAATTTAAATATGTACAGACTTCATCTTGACAAGAATAATATTTTCGCACGCAAGGCCGTGCCAACTTACCTGAATCAATGACGGTCGCGCCCTACGAGGGAGCCTATTATGACTCACGTTGAGGCTCCAGTGGAAATGAGGCTCAAATCAAATCAAATCAGGAATGAGAAAACGGAATAATTATTTTCCATTGTCCTTACAGGCTTGATCAGAACTTTTAAACAAACTTACTACAAAAAAAAATATTTTATTTGTACAAAAATAATATCTCAAACGAACAAGGAATGTGATAAATAACACACTTAGACCACATTACAACAAACGTAACCAACTATTTAGATACTCATCATTGCTAATAACGAATATTCAGAAGGTCAAGATAAAGCAATTATGCTAAATGAATACTTCTTGAAGGTCGGAAAGAATATTGTTGATAGTATTAGTAACAATAAATACGAACATCTCAAAGATCCGTCGAAAAACATTTCTGTTAATTCCTTTTGTCTTCCACCAGTTTCTGCTCAATAAACCACCTCAAATAATCTTAGTTAAAAAAATATTAAATATCAAATGTTGCTCCATCAGTACGGTAAAGAAATTAACAAATATAGTATCTCCAATCCTGGCTTCGACTGTCAACAAGTCCTAATTAGGAGGAATCTCACTAGAGTGACTCCCATTTACAAAGGTGGTGCCACAACTGATATTGAAGATTATCGACCCATCTCAGTCCTGCCCATATTTAAAAAAAATCGAATAAATAGTTCAGAAACAACTATTCCTTCATTTGAATGTATACAAATTCCTTCATGAAAACCAGTATGGCTTTAGAGCCATTAAAAATATAATTCAAGCAATATTAAATCACCTGAAGTGCCTATATAATAACAGACTTAAACTGCATTGTATTCTGTCTATTTCTTGCTGCTCGTAACGCCTCTGACTGTACTGAGCATTCAATCTTGCTATCTAAACTCAGGTTAAATGGAATACGAGGAATCGTTACTGATTGTTACACATCTCCGACCGAAAACAACGTGAAACTGTTAACTGAATACAATATACTATGCTCATGGTGTACCGCAAGGTACTATTTTAGGGCCCCTGTTTTTTCTTAATTTGTGTGAACGATATAGTTAACGCGTCGTCGTTTTCAAATATACATTGTTTTCCGATGATAGTGCCTTATCAACTTGCGTCCCTTCCAACACCATTACCGAATTAACTGCCATTCTCAATTTACGGAATCGAAGCCTGCTATGGAACAGAAAAAAATAATACTGATAAAATATTGTAGTGCAATATATAGCTATTAGAGCTATAAATAACCTCCCGTTCAATTCTAACACTAATGTACATACTGAACCATGGAAATCCTGAAAATGGTGATGAATATATCTTCCAAATGGCCCTATACGCATTCAAAAATATTTACATACGCAATTATCAGATTTTTTTTAATTCAAATAGGATATTCTCGGATGTGCACGATCATCGCACAACGAATGCGAATAACATTGTTATACCCAGTTGAAATTGATCCAAAACAAAATTCAATATCCACTTCAACTGTGTTAAAATTTGAAACTTGTTAACTCTGTTTACCGTCAGAATGTTTTTCTTTCAGTGTTTAAGTCAGGACTGAAGGAGTTATACTATCATCTAACTAGCACATTAACAACTTAAAATCGTACCTGAAATTGTAACCCTGTTAGAAGCAGATCAATGACCAAATTAACAACTTTGCGGTATAATTGAAGTATCACATTTTCAATGTTATTAGTACTCTTTTGTCAAATAGTGTCAGGTACTTAACTGTCCCTGTGATGCTTCCAGTTGGTATCCAGACTTAATAAATCTGAAAACATTCTTTCAGGTTTCTTATTGCTTTTAGGCTTGTGTAAAATCGATAGGTTAGTACGTAAGGTTTAGGTTGCTCCCAGAAGCTCTTAGTAGCTTAAATAGGGCTTTTAATTTTGTACCCTAACTTAACATAAGTGTAAAAGGAACTCATAACAGGTAAACTGTATAATCTTGTTCTAATAAACTGTTTCAACTGTACCAACTTTTTCCATTGAAAATGATGTAACATACAGTTAGCTGTAAATAATGTAACTTACAGTTAACTGTAAATAATGTAACTTACAGTTAGCTGTAAATAATGTAACTTACAGTTAGCTGTAAATAATGTAACTTACAGTTAGCTGTAAATAATGTAACTTACGGTTAGCTGTAAATGATGTAACTTACAGTTAGCTGTAAATAAGGTAACTTACAGTTAGCTGTAAATGATGTAACTTACAGTTAGCTGTAAATAATGTAACTTACAGTTAGCTGTAAATAATGTAACTTACAGTTAGCTGTAAATAATGTAACTTACAGTTAGCTGTAAATAATGTAACTTACAGTTAGCTGTAAATGATGTAACTTACAGTTAGATGTGAGAAAGCTTGTCAGCGGAACAATAACAGCATGGAACGGATTGCCGCCTTTTGTACCAGCGATGGTAATCCAGAGTGATTCAATAAATGCATTGCGCAGTTTTATCTCTAATCGATACTGAAAGGACCGTTCGTATTTGACCAATAAGCAAGATAATTGCTAACGTTCTAAAATGAATTAGAAATTAATTGCTAGTTAATCACAATAGGAATTCGAACAGCTCTGCAATCATCAATATTTATGAAAACATTGCTGATAAAGTGGCGAAGATCACATATCAATACATAATAATGATGTCTATGTTAAAATTGTTCACAACCAAACATATTCTGGGAAAAAAGTATATCCCGCCTTACATCCCCTGTGACTGAACTAAGCCCAACGTCAACTGCCGAGAGACCAGGTGTGTAATTTATTGAAATTTTCTGCATTTTATATACAAAAATTCCCACTCTGTACTCGAATTAGTAACTCGAAACTCGAAAAGTCTGTCTGGAAGTGAACGACTCGAAGTGAGGAATAAGCATGAAACAATTACTGATGAAGATTAAGATTAGGGGCTTATCACCAGCGGAGCCTCAAGGTGAGTCGTCGCACGCTTACCCATAGGGCACGAAACCCTTCATGATGGAGTGCAATGCCCTCGGAGCAGCTCGAAGAGTCTTATTACATCGCCTCGCAATCTACTAAGCCTATTCACTGACCTCACCTGTCGCGAAAAGCATATTGCATTCGACTGACACACCGGCCTAAACGGAGCGGTGTGAAAATTAAATTCTAGTTCAGGCGGGGTGGTTTCTTCACTTCACAAAGTACGTACCGCACAATCAAGATTGGATCCTTATCAACAACGCCCATGTAATATCACGACGAAACGAAATGTGACAACAAAGCGAACAAAAAATTGTTTCAGTCAAGCTCTCGGTCAGAGAATGGGAAACCAAGTTCTCCGACAAAAGAGACCAAATATTCATCAGCCCCTTGTGCACGGGCCACAGTGGACAACCCATAGCCACCAAATGGAAGTAGCCATGGGACCGAACGCAGCACCATGCCCCTGTTGCCACCAAGTGGCAATCGGCGTGGAACATTTGCTGATTCCGTGCAACGCACCACCATGCCCCTGTTGCCACCAAGTGGCAATCAGCGTGTATCACTTGCTGATTCCGTGCAACGCACCACCATGCCCCTGTTGCCACCAAGAGGCAATCAGCGTGTATCACTTGCTGATTCCGTGCAACGCACCACCATGCCTCTGTTGCCACCAAGTGGCAATCAGCGTGTAACACTTGCTGATTCCGTGCAACGCACCACCATGCCCCTGTTGCCACCAAGAGGCAATCAGCGTGTATCACTTGCTGATTCCGTGCAACGCACCACCATGCCTCTGTTGCCACCAAGTGGCAATCAGCGTGTAACACTTGCTGATTCCGTGCAACGCACCACCATGCCCCTGTTGCCACCAAGAGGCAATCAGCGTGTATCACTTGCTGATTCCGTGCAACGCACCACCATGCTTCTGTTGCCACCAAGTGGCAATCAGCGTGTAACACTTGCTGATGCAGTGCATGTACTCGCGGCAGCACAAAAAGTCTCCTTAAATCCCTCTTGCAATCTACATAGCTTACTCACTGACCTCGCCTACCGGAAAAAGCTTATCGCTTTCGGCAAACATGCGGACCTATACGAAGCGGTGTGAAGACAAAATACTGATGCAGGTGAGGTGGTCTCTCCACATCACAAAGCTCCACGCTATAGTAATAATGGTCAACAGAAAAGATAATTTTACGTTTGATAAAGTTTTTGTTCGGTAGCATAGAAACCCCATAAGTTGATTTTTTCCTGTATGCACCAGCGTGCATATGTGATATAGTTGAAATATTCGAAGAATTTTACTTTGATAGTCACTTTTCGCTCATCAGGGAGTGCGAACCTACCAGAATCGATAATCTTTGTTCCTTGCGGAGGAGCATGCGATAACTCACGTCATAGCTCCAGTGAGTGACCCGATATTCGAGATTGGTGATACGATACTAGATATTAGTGACTGTTACTCGGAGTGAGTGCAACGATACTCACCAACCTACCGTGCGTGGCCCTCACATTGCCTGCCTTCTAGATTAGGTTCATTGCTTATGTTCATTTCAAGAACTCATTCCTCTGCAACTGAACTGACTTGTAAATTTCCTCAGGTTTATAGTTTGCACACGTAGTTTAGTAAGCTGATTGACCTTGGGGTAGATGATTGTGAGTCGCAGACTAACAGTATTTCAAATACACGATACTCATGCGTGTGAATATGTATTCATTCCTCACACTATGCCACGCTACAGCTCAGCTCCAGCCATGAAAAATAATTGAGTAAAAGCTTTTCGTATTTAAATCCTCGAAAAAAGCCACGTGGATTGTATTAAACGAGAGTCTACTTACAAACCTAATTCTTAATTGATACAAGGAATGGACGATAACAATTGCAAACGACACTAACATCAATATCATAGGATTATCCTTCTGGCCTGCATAGGATCAACGTACCTGTTGATTTCCACGTCGACTTTCCTCATTTGTTCTTCAAGGGTCGATCACTCCTCGAGGACAGGATAACCGGGCAACCTATAGAAAATCTCAACCATTTTCCTTTTACAAATTTCCTCTCAGTTACGTTGAACATTCCAAACTACTAATGAAACGAACATATGTATATAT
>SDVV010004711.1:0-19925 GCA_016164225.1 Gammarus roeselii
TTGATTTTGACGCTGCTCTGATGTGCTTTCCCGCCCTTGGCATCCCGCTGTCGGGATGGTCGTGGGTGGAGGGGGGCCCGGTCATTATGACGCGGCGGAGGTAAACCAGTGAAAACTGTCTGGCCCTGCTGCTGACGACGGTTCCTCGGTGCATTCGGGACCCAGAGTGTAAGTTGAGGGGCTATCGGCCGGACCCTTTAGCACAAAAGGGCTAAGTTGTGAGGGCGTGAGGTGAGCCTTGCCGTCGGCCACCCCCCTTTCTGGGGGCGCGGCCTAGTGTCTGTATCTGTATGTAATGAAGTTGAATATTGAAAAAAATAATAATTCAGCCTTGGAACCTACATGAATCAAACTCATGTATCACTGTGATAATATAAAGTCCCATGGAGGTCAATCTTTTAAGATACCAACCTGAAATATCAGCGACGCCATAGGCAGTTTACAGACGCTTCACTTTGAGTAGTCTGCAAGTCCATTTTTTCTCGTTCACATTCGTGAGGCGCTGCGGATGCTTTGTAATCTCTTCTATAGGTTTCAAGAAGTCGGCAGTTCTGGTACCCAGAATCTGTCCTATCTTTTTGGTCCCTTTTTTTGTGTTCTGACAAGTTGGGCACTTATGATTCATTCTCTTTGCCACTAACATGTTGGTCTGTTTCATGTCGAATATCGCCCAATAGCGATGCACTAATTGTCTGCGTCATTTCTGTGGCTTTTGAAACAGCGCCACATAATCAGAGGCGCTGGACAGACTTCTCCAGTGCTGTACTAATGGGAGTAGTTACTGCATACCACTTTCAACCTCCAGTAAAAACATTTTGAGAGCTTCACGGTCGGTATACTCCATTGATTGATCAACTAGTCATTGGATTGTATGCTTCATCCGTTCGAGGGGATGACTGTGTAGCAATTGGTGCTGTGATGTTTTTCTAGGGTAAACCCTGACAACAACGTTCTACAACGGCCGTCCTATCATCCCTGAGTTTCTCACTTCAGTTTGCCCCGGCGATCGGCGCTCAAAGGGTATTCCCTCTTAGACTCCTAGTGGGGTGAAGACCGTTGTTTCCCTTCAGACTCCCCTCTTTTTCACCCTTCACTATCTCATTTTCTCCCCTATCCTGATCTGCATAACTTTATTTACCTCATTTGCATCTTATGTTTAGTTCACATTTTTTTAACTCGTCTCAGACTCCTTCTTAACAAACTCCTAATAGTCGTTGCACACAAATACACACACATACATACGGACGCACACACGGACACGCACACTCAAACATACACATACCGGTTCTAACTATTCTCCTTCTGAGTGGCAAATAACAGTCAAGTTGCGCTCTTCCTTTCATGTAACCCTTTTGCTACTACTATTTTTTTTTCTGTCCATTCTTGCTGTTCTCATGCGTGAAATTCCCTACACCTAGTGTAGATTTCATGCATGGGATCCCCGTTTTCTGCATCTTCTTCATCTTCCCACTCAGCAACTGTTGTAGCACGTAGCCCGGCACCCAAAGGACTACAGCGGATCCTTGGGGCTCTGAAGCAGAGTATGTAGTGTTTTATTCCTCCATACTGCCATCCGGGCAGTGCTGGGACCATATGGCCTCAGCACCTTAGGAGTTCCTGTACCTCCTGTAGCACCCGTACATACCTGACGTTCGCTGCGTAAAGGACTTAGACTTTGCGCAGTAGTAAACATAACTCGAACTATAAAAGAATAATAATAACAAAGACTAACATGATGCAGCACTGTTTGCTGGTTTGACATTCGGCGCCAGAAGGACGACGACGCCTCCAGCGCGCTAGATAGCCTCATCACGCTAATCTAATCAATCGCCTCCAGCGCTGGGTCAGCACGGCGAGAGTCCCGAAGTCTCGAAGCGCCACACGATGAGCCACCCGCCACAGCACATACCAGGCCTCGACAACAACGGAGACGGCGGCAAAGGTGGGCCTTACTACGACCAGCCCCCCTTCGAGGTCGAACCACAGGACGTTGGGGGAAAGGGAGGACCTTCCCCTTTACGGACTCGCACGCCCGACAAAAAGGATAAGGTGAGGACGGAGAGGCATGCGCTGATGTTACAATTGCTGAATGAACCGATGTTCCTACATATATTTTGAACTGACAATGGGTGAAGTTGTGCTCTTGAGTAGAACAGGCAGTGTGCGAAGCTGCATTCCTTGTGATAGCTAGTCGCTTCTGATGGTTTTCAGTTGCTAGTTAGCAAGTGCAGATTTTCTTCATCTTCTGTTTAAAAATGGATTCTTTCCAATTCGTATGATAACAGATACTCGATTCATACTTGTATGTGTCACTTCGACTGCTGCTACATCGTTTCACGGTTAACTGGTGCATGATCGTGTTTGGTAACATATAGGATTATTCATCTGTTAAAGTAGCTTTGCTCTTCCTTTTACACGAACTTCTACAACTCCGCTTTTTTTTTCGTATACTGTTTTCAAGCAAGAGAATACCTAAACAAAGGATAGATCTCACGCATGGGATCCCTGTTTCCTGTTTTGTCTTTTTCTTTCCTCTCAGCAGGTGTTGGGGCGCAGTGCCCCTGCACCTTGAAGACTACTGCGAATCATTACGGCTCTGGTGCAGGGCTGGTACTAACCCGGGGAGTGCTGGGACTATACGGTCTCAGCCCCTCAGGAATTCCTGTACCTCCTGTGGCATCCGTGCATACCTTTAACATTCGCCACGTAAAGGACATTGACTCAGAGAAGTATTAAACCTAATTCTACTCTGTCTATAACTCGATGCAGCATGGTTCGCTGGTTTGACGTTCGGCGCCAGGAGGACGCTGACTCCAGCGCGCTTCAAAGCCTCGCCATTTTTATCTCATCATTTGTAGAATATTATCCACGTGTTCAGTGTTTAAAAACTACTGTACAGATGAAGGAATCTATGAAGCACGGTTGTTCACTATTCAAGCATGAAGCTGGTTTTGAAGGACATACTTTGGTGGGCATGAATCTAAAATCTAATATCTTCTTGCATATAAGCGTGAATAATCCATATGTAGTGCTTTCAGCATTTTCATATAGCTAGCATATAGCTCATATAGCTAGCCTATTAGTCATATATTAAATCAAGTGTCATCAATCACTGTCATTGCGTTTAATTGTGCACTTGAAGTTCTCCTTTCAGCTTTTCATCAATGATCATCTATCCATATGCTATACTCTGCGTACCAGCATGAACCACATCTCTCCTCAGACACTTACTGTTTAAGAGATTTAATTTTTTAAATTTAACATAACATTTAATCGGTTGCTATGAAACCATTAATAATTCTTGCTACAGCTATTCAGGACAATTGATATTATGATTGAGCTGGCTGGATACAATGGGTGGGCACGACGTCAGGATTTCCTCGACTGTATTGGGTACGTCCTGGCACCGCAGGCACAGATCGGAAGGGGAGTTCCCCTGTCTATGTTGGTATGACTGCAAAGCCGTGTGGTTCCCGCACCTCAGCGTTGGCAGGTGAATCTGTCACCCAGGGCAACTCCAACTTCTCCACTTCCGGTGGGTGACTGTAAGGCCGTGTTGGGGCTCTATGACCAGCCAGTGCAATAGTTGTGATTAGCGAGTGTATTTGTTCCTGTGCAAATGTATTGTCTGTAGGTTGGGGAATGGTGGTCTAAAGGGAGCTGAAGTGTACTGTTGGTGTGTTATGTATATTTCGGTAGGTTGGACGTGAGTTCAGTAAGCGGTGGTAGGGATGGGCCGGATCCATTATCTTCTTGAAAAATTACCCCGCCCTCGTATCGAAAGGATGGCTTGAATTCTTCATACTGCTGAGGAATGTGTG
Source organism: Gammarus roeselii (assembly GCA_016164225.1). Classification (NCBI taxonomy): domain Eukaryota; kingdom Metazoa; phylum Arthropoda; class Malacostraca; order Amphipoda; family Gammaridae; genus Gammarus; species Gammarus roeselii. The sequence goes on from SDVV010004711.1 coordinate 3,822, forward strand.
CTGCCTGTGTACAGCCCGTTGCGATGTGTAAGGCCGTATTCTATATTCTTTATAAATAGTTGATGTGTGTAATAGCTAGGTCAGGGGACCAGGCAGTGTTAGCGAAAGAAATGATGGGTCTGATGAATTATTTGCATAGTGTTGTAATTGATTTCTTTGAGATTCTGTATTTAGCTGTGGTAACTGCCCAGGCAACGTTCAATCTAGATTGGGTTTTAGTGCTGATGTTGTTTACAAGTGGGAGACTTGGTCGTTATTCCTGTGTCAAATATTGCTCGAACATTCATGGTAATGGTACGGTGGGATACGGCAGTGTTGTTGAATGTGTCACGGAGGTGAAAGCAGTGTTCACTGCTGTCTGGTGTTGAATAATGTGAGATGATTTTCTTGCAGACGCATTCATTCTCTTATCCTGCAACCAGACTTTGAGTGAGCTTTGCTATTGCTGGAGGTGTGCTGCGGCGGTCTTGTGTTTGTGGGGATGCATGCAGATTGTAAGGTCTTCTGCGTATCAGTTGATGTAGGTTTTTGTTGTGGGCAGGTAGTGTATGAAACGCTGAAAAGTGGAGTAGAGGATAAGTCCATTGGGGACAGAATTGGAGAAGTGGCGTGTTGTGATAACTCGTTATTTTAGACTGTGTGCATGTCTGCTGCTGAGGGAATTAGCAAGCCACTTCTTATAATTTGCAGATACAGACACCAGGCCGCATCCCCCAGAAAGGGGAGTGGCCGACGGCAAGGTGCACCTCACACCCTCATACGCTCGCACTCGCACAACTTAGCCCTTTTGTGCTCAAGGCTTCGGCCGGTAACTCCGCAACATACACTCTGGGTCACGAGTGCAGTCTGAGGATCCGTTGTCAGCAGCAGGGCCCGACAGTTTTCACTGGTTTACCCCCGCCGCGTCATGATGGCTGGGCACCCCTCACCCACAACTATCCCGACAACGGGATGCCAAGGGCGAGAAAGCACATCAGAGCAGAGTCAAAATCAACTATTCTTCACTCGCGCCTGTTTACTGCACGCTCTCTCGCTACTTCCACATTCATGTCTCTCCTTCCTAACCCCCTACTTCACACCATCCATCCACCCAAACTTCGGTCTACCTCTAGGCCTGCGACCTCTCGCATCTGCATTCATCTCCTCTTTCACCAATCTCCCTTCATCCATCCTCTCCATGTGCCCGAACCATCTCGGAACGCGCGAATCCACTCAGTCCTCTAACTTCTTCACCGTCCCTGTTCTGATTCGAACCACGTCGTTGGTGATCCGCTGATTCGAACCACGTCGTTGGTGATCCGGTCTCTCAGCGTTACTCCAGCCATGCTCCTCAAACATTTCATCTCGAAAACATTCAACCTTCTTCTCTTCTCTGCTCTCATCCCCTAAGTCTCAGCTCCGTAGAGCAAAGTTGGGACAAAAATACCCTCATACCCTCTCTTTGATTCAATCCTTAACGTCCTCCAGCTCATTACACTCTTCAGTGCACCTAACACTTTACACCCCTTCTCCACTCGCGCCTTCACTTCAGTTTCCACCAGTTCAGTTATCTCCACATGGGAGCCCAAATACTTAAAACACTGAACTTCCTCCAAGAGCTCTCCATTTAGGGGGACACTAATTTTGCTCGCATCAACAGTCCTCGAGCATCTCATTACTTTACACTTACCCACGTTCACTCGAAGCTTCTTCCTCTCACACACTCTACCAAACTCAGACACTAGCCTACATAGCTTCTCCTCTGAATCCGCAACCAGGGCCGTATCATCAGCAAATAGCAATTGGCTCAACTGCCATCTCCGACCATTCACTTCCAACAGTTCCAAGCCACGAATAAGCACACTCGCATTCACCTCTCTGACCACTCCATCCATATAGAGGTTGAACAGCCAGGGAGACATCACGCAGCCTTGTCTTAGTCAAACTTTCACTGTGAACCAATCATTCACCTCGCTTCCCACTCTAACACTTGCTCGGCTGCTAACATAGAAACTCTGCACCGCTTTCAACAGATGCCCGCCCACTCCATACAAACGCAACACCCTCCACAGCGCTTCCCTGTCAATCCTGTCGTATGCCTTCTCCAGATCCATGAAGGCATAGAACACATCCTTCCCTTTGGCGAGGTACCTCTCACAGACCTGCCTCACTGCAAAAATCTGATCGGCACACCCTATACCACTCCTAAAGCCACACTGTTCCTCTCCAGTTACGCAGTCCGTACAGTCTCTAATCCGTTTGATCAGCACTCTCCCGTACAACTTACCAACAACACATGACAGACTGATACCTCTCGAGTTGCAGCATTCATTTTCATCTTCTTTGTCCTTATATAGCAGAACAATGCAGGCACTGCGCCACTCAATCGGTACCTCGCCTGCCACAAAACACAAGTTCAGTAACCTCACCAACCATTCGACAATCGTTACTCCACCCTCCTTCAGGCACTCGGTCGCAACGCCATCCAAACCAAGGGCTTACCCTGCTTTCATCACCTCCACCGCCTCCTGCACCTCTTCCCTTGTTATGTCCGCCACAAGTCTTTCTGCCAAAACTGGCATCCAAACACCACCACCCACATCAACAATGTCAGCCTTTCTGTCATCCTCGACATTCAACAACTCATCAAAATACTCGGCCCACCTCTTCCGTACATCCCCACTTTCCAACAACAACTGGCCGTTTTCATCTTTCACCACTTCCTCCTTTCCGGTCTCTCCCTTTCTCACCCTCTCCACCTCTTTCCAGAAGATCTTTTTGTTTTCCTCAAAATTTTGGCATAACCGTCTGCCCCACCTGGCATCAGCGTCCCTTTTGGCTCTCCTCACCACCCGCTTCACCTCGTTTCCCTTCTCTTTGTAGCAACCACTCATGAAACGCTCCTCTTTTCCGTGCCACCGCCAGTTTGACCTGCTTGTTCCACCACTCGCAACCTTTCCTTCTGCACCCGCCCATACGGCGCGCACCACACACACCTTCTTCGCACATCTCAGCAACGCATCCTTTAACGTCTCCCATTCTTCCTCCACATCTCTCAGGTCCTGTCCTCTCACATTGTTATATTATTCCCTCAACGCCCGCTGGAACTATTTGGCTCTACTTCTCACATTCAGTCCACTCACTTTCACTACCTCTCTTCCTTCTCCTACTCGGTTGTTGCCCTTCCACTTCTGCTCCACTCTTAATCTTCCTTCCACCAGCAGATGGTCAGACACTCCTCCGTCCTCCCTTCTCAACACCCGCACATCCAACAGCCTCCCCACCACTTTCCTCGGTATCAGCACAAAATCCATCAATGCTCTCTCCACCACTACACCACTGGCTACCCTTACCGATGTGTACTTGTGGATATCTCGCTTCTTGAACAAACTGTTCCCGACCACCAACTATTGTTCCATACACAGACTTATCAGGTTTTCTCCACTGTTATCTCTACAGGGAACGCCATACTTTCCTATCACATTCTCCACCACTACATCTCCAACTCTCGCATTAAGGTCACCCAGTACAACGACATTGAAATGACCTCCAAAACTCTCAATACACTCACTCAGATTCGTCCAAAATTGCTCCCTCTCCTTTTCACTCCTCTCGCTGCCAGGCCCGTAAGCACTCACAAATGTCTATCTTCCTACGCCTAACTCAACTTTTACCCACATCAATCTTGAAGACACCTCCTTCCATTCGGTAGCGCTACGAGCCAACCGATCACTCAATATCAGGACCACACCTTCTTGTGCCCAACCTTCCTCCACACCAGACTTTCTTCTACTTACCACACCAAACTCACATTCCCCCTTACCTTTCAATTTCGTCTCACTCAGCGCCAACACATCAAACTTCCTCCTCACAAACATCTCACCAATCTCTATCCTCTTTACTTCGTTCGTACTACAGCCACGCACATTCAGCGACCCTAACAATTGGGTTCGGAGAGGCGTTAGCCCCTCCTCCCCTCGCTCGTCTTGCCGTCTCTGAAGAATTGTTTTACAGAGAACGGGATTCCTAACTCCTTCGCTCCGCCCCTTTTAGTCGCCCTTTACGACACGCAGGGGTTTCGGTAGCACGATTCTATTCCCGTCTACGGGGAGCCCTTTTAGTCGCCTTTTACGACACGCGGTGGATATGGTAGCAAGATTCTAACGCTCCGGCTACAAGGCTAAAATAAGACTACATTAATAGCTGATCTATGTTCTACTACTCCCTTAGCATGAATTAGTAGTTATCAGCTGCAGCTGCTGGCAGCAGTCTATGTATATACACATGCAACAGCATCGCACACGACAGCTTTTTGTTCTGCATTACATTCACAGAGCATCGAGGCATCAACGGTTCAAAGATTAAAATCAATAAAAAAATCCTGGCACTGTGTAGCACAGAAAATATAACCATTATGATGTGTTCACAACCAAATAATTTGTATGAATGTATGTGTCGAGTATTTTGTTTGAGAGGATGGTTCCTAGAACTGTGTCGACGGCCTTACCAATGTCAAGGGTGTTTACCTGGATGCGTATACCAGGGCCTTTATGGCTGGTGGAATCTTCACTGTTCCCTTTACCACGTTTTTCTGAGAACCCCGTTCATTATACAGGCTTGTCCTTAGTTTGTGCTGGGACCTTAAACCGCACGTTTGTTTTGCTTTCATATTGGTGGGCGTGTAGCATTTACTACAGTCACAATAGCCAGTTAATAGGCCAGCAAGAGTGAGCCCCCTGGCCCTTGGCGCGAACCAGGGGGCCGATGGGGAGTAGAAAGCAACTCCATTTGGGAGGGACCAGCATTCTCTCCAGAGTGCCCAAGACCAAGATTCCAACGGTCAAGAATGTCAGCCTCTGCAAGATGACCAGTTCCATCTCGGCGGTAGACGACCGGAGGGATGGCTGCATCGACGAGTTGACCAAGAACGTCCAGGAAATATTGAATCTACTAAGCCAAGCGACCGGCCTCTCTGAGAAGGAAGCAGAAGTTTTCGCCGTAAAACCTAGCACTATTGACGATCGTCTAACGAGACTCGACGGTCATGTCATTACCATTTTCTTCGATATCCACGAACTAGCTAAGAACAAACTAACTTAAAAACTCGCAACTTTCACAAGTACCTCCACCTCTACGTCCGACGACAACTTCGACAACTCTTCACCCCACAAAAACCCCAACCGAGCTCCAAGGGCTGCAAGGAGGAAGCAATACACGCCATTCAATGAACACAACTTGTTCAACATTAGTCATACCTTTCCCGAACACCTGAAGATCACAATCGACGCCAACGACGGACCGGATATTTGTCCATACACCCAGCGAAAAGAGCTGGGCTCTTTCACTGGCTGCCCAGTCCTGAGCGTCGCCACCAGCAGCGACGAAGGCTTTGCCATCAGAGTAGACACCAAACTTCAAAGTGACACGATTCTCTCCAAAAACAGACTGTGAAAAGCCATGCGAAATAGTGCCACACCCGACTTTCTCTACAAGTTCATGTTCGATCTACGTTGAAGATTTCCGAAGGAGGAAATCGAGGAGTACATCACTGAACTCGTTCAATACGAAGACTGCGTTGTCGGAGCCAAAGTCGCACCAATGATCACACCAAGGAGAAAGACTACCACAGCCCTAATACTAGAATTAAACTGCCCTACTCCACCAAAATATCTAGGCATTCCCTTTTGCGCCACCAAAACCAAGGTTACACCATTTGAGAGACGTCCGATGTGACGTTATAAATGCCAGAAATACGGACACACGAGAGGAAACTGTAATGGTAAGCAAAGATGCTCGTACTGCTCCAAGGACGACCACGACAAACCGGAAGATCACCAGTCGTGCCAGTCCGAAGACCAGCACTGTTTTTATTGTAAGGTAGACGGACACCCCACCGGACACAGAGATTGCCCAGAGGAGGAAACGAAGAGAGCGATCCTCTAATACCAGATAGATCGCGGGGTCGGGCGACGAGAGGCTGTAGTCTCGATGAGATGCGTCTTCCCAGAATGACCCTCCTACCCGGGACAGGAGACCGGCACCATTTCCCACCCGCTTCCTCATAACGTTCAATGAAAGCGGTGCAAGCAAAGTTGCCTTTTCGACTAATCCATTTATAATGATGAAGTCACTCACCAAACAACTAGGAGAAAAACCTAGAGAAATTCAACGACAGGGGAAGTAATTTATGGCCTACGTCGTAGAACGTGAGCAAAGTAACGCCATTCAAACGATTACCCACATAAACTAACTCAAAGTTACAGTTGAAATGCATCCGTTCTTCACGATACCAAACGAATTATATACACCTCTCGTTACACGCCTACAACCGACCTCAGTGCTTTCGCTGAAGGTCTAGCTGAAGATTGCGGAGTTACCGGAGTCCGTCAAGCAACATGGATAAAATCACGTAAAGCAAGTTCTACTGCATACCAAATCACCTTCCCAGGACACGACGCACCGGAATTCATAGTAATCTCAGGTGAACAAGGAAGAACCAACACCTACCCAGTTGCAACAAGGCCCCCGATGTGCAAAAAAATGCCTTGAATACGGCCACGTCATTGCACACTGCCAGCCACATACACCCCAACGTTGCAAGAAGTGCGCTGGCGAGCACGACAGAAAAGACTGCACAGCCCGCCACCCTAAATGCTACCACTGCTCATGCTTCCATGAGGCAGGAGATCACGACTGCCCAGTACACATGGACCAAAAAGAAATAACAATCACACAAAACGAACGTAGATTTATACGGAAACAAGTCATCCAAATCTGGAAAGACGACAACCCAAACCGCCTCAATTATGCCAAAGTTGTCAAATCGACAAGCCAACCAAACTCCCCCGACGACATCCACACATCATCAGAAAAACATCGTAACAAGACCCCAACACTCCTACCTGGCTGCAGTGCTTCCTCACTCAGCCCAGCGACCGCCCCCGTACCAGAGACGCACAGTTCTAGAAATGATTTATGCAGAGACCTGGAGGACGACGAGATGTATGCATCCCTCGCAGTCGACCACGCAGCAAGGCTCACTACTTTAAAAACAAGAAGGCATAGAGATGAGCGAACCTCTGATATCCAGGCGCCATTGAGTAAAATATCAGTAACAACTCTCAAATAACGGCCCACCAGGACCAAAACCCGGAACTACCTTCACCTGTCTGAAATGCAGCTCCATTCGTGGAAAACCACTGCGAGGGACAAGATTCCCCGTTAATAAACCCGACTCACGAACACACTACGAGCAAGAATGATCATGGCCTCGCTGACAAGGCTTATCTTACAGAGCTCATACGCGAGACCTCTGCACAACCAGTCATCTTACCTGGCCCAAATACCTCGCACTCCACACAATCACCCACACAGATAAAAAAGGCTACCACAGAAGAAGAGCGCACTCGCTCACAAAGCAAACATGAAAAGCACACACCCTCGTGTTCCCACATGAGCACTCGCAGCCGCGACCGCAGCAACCACAGCAGTCCACCTCCCACCGAAGGCAGACACTCCCGAGAACACTCCCGACCTGGAATCCGTGGGCAAACTCAAAAACGCGAGCACCACAAAAGCTCCAGTAAATCACATGACCACTCTAGATCATCAAGGTCAAAAATTGGTAATAGTCTTCAAAAAGAACACCAAATAAAATACTCCAGTGGAACTGCCAGGGACTCTGAAACAAGAAAGACGAATTACCATTCTTAATCGCCACCCATAAACCTTTGGTGGTATGCCTCCAAGAGATCAAACTCCGAGAGACCGCCTCCTTCAGAATGACATAATATATCATACACGGCCGTGAGGGTCACACCAACGTGACTGCTCACGGCAGAGTGGCACTTATGATCCACCAAAGTGTACCTCACCTCCCCCTTCCCCTGAGGACAGAACTCTAAGCTATCGCCATGGAGATATGCGTCTCAAGGCCAATAACAGTGGTATCAATCTACTCATCACGAAGCCACGACCTCTCGGAAACACTAATGACTGAATTGCTAAACCAACTGCCCTCACCAGTGCTCCTCCTTGGAGACTTCAACAGCTACCATGAAACATGGGAACTTGTGAAAACAGACCCCAGGAGAGTGATGACGGCTAACACCATAAACACTCGCAACCTGGTTCTTCTCAACGACGGACAACTCACCCGAATCACCCCCGGACATGAAACTGACATCGATTTATCCTTATGCTCCCTCACTCTGGCACCCCAACTCGTTTGGGGAGTTTTGTCTTCAACACACGACAGCGACCATAACCCAGTCATCATATCGCTTCTTACCAACCAGCCAAGAAACCCTGCCCCATAAAAACTTCGATTCAACTTCCGGAAAGCCAGCTGGGTGGAATACTCAGCACACGTCGCGTGGAGTGATATGAACAACATCCCCGAAAACCTTTTGGAACACGAAATCGTCGCCCAACTATACATAAAGTTTCAAGCTGCAGCCGAGGCAAGCATTCCCCAATATGCCCCTTCAACCTTCTTTCCGAAACCATGTTGGTACTGAGAGGTGCATGAAGAAAGAGATAAGCGTGAGAAGCTATACCATGCCTACCGACACGCACGGTCCCCCAGGAACCGAGTAGCGTGGAAAAAGGCATATGCTGTATACCGAAAACTTCTAAAGGAGAAGAAACGTGTAAGCTGGGCTCAATTAGTCAATACTATTAATCGAAACACCCCCCTCTTTCAGGTGTGGAAAAAATTCGACGGATTCAGGGAAATCCCGAGCGACCTATTAACATCCTTTTTGACGGAGGTAGAACTTATTCTTCCCACGCGGAAATCGCAAATAAACTAGCTCAGACGTTTAGCCAGATTTTGCAATCAACAAACTACACGGCTGCTTTCCAACGGAAGAAGGACTTGCGAGAAAGCAAACATCTTGACTCTACTTCTGGAAACGAAGAGGCCTACAACAAACCTTTCTTCCTCCACGAACCACAGAGCGCTCTAGACCACAGACGTGAACCTTTACCTGGGCCAGACCGGGTACACATCAACACTATCGAAAATCTCCCAGATGGCGCCCCCGTGAGCATTTATCAAAAGTGTTCAACACTCTGTACTCAAACTCATTTTTTCCCGATCAATGGCGGGAATCTATAATTATCCCAATACCCAAACCCGGGAAATTCCACGGTGACCCACATAACTATCGCCCCATCGCTCCTACCAACGTCCTCAGCAAGACCATGGAAAGAATGATGAATATGCGCGCCTTGTCAACTACCTTGATACGCATGCAGGCCTGAACAGCATCCAGTGTGGCAGTCGTAAGCGCTACTCTACGACGGACCACCTTGTAAGACTGGAATCGGACATTAGACAGGCATTTGTCCGAGGGGAACACGTGGTTTCCATTTTTTCAACGTGGAAAAAGCATACGATACTACCTGGAAATATGGCGTATCATAAAGGATCTCCACCGCAAAAGGATATGTGGCCACTAACCACGTTATATGCACCGATTCCTGCCAAACGCACCTTCAGGGTTGAGGTCGGCGACACCCTGTCACCATCCTATCCGCAAGAAATGGGCGTCCCCCAAGGAAGCGTCCTCAGTGTCACTCTTTTTGTACTAGAAATCGACCAGAAAGCAGACATTCCCCCGCTCGACGGAAGATTGCTTTCATCACTATACGTGGACGACTTACAATTTAGCTGCAGGCACCCTAGCCTCTTAACAATTCAACAGGAAATCTAGAAATGTCTAAACCTAGTCGGGAACTGGGCCTCCTAGTCGGGAACTGGGCCCTCCAAAGCGAAAAGCATGCACTTTACTCATGTTCCCGGCTTACATCTAAAACCAGCCCTAACGCTGAACAACACTCCACTAATATACGAGGAATCAATAAAATTCCTCGGTCTTGTGTGGGACCCTAAACTCACATGGAGACCTCATATTGCAGCCCTGAAGACTCGCTGCAAAAGTGCAACCTGACTTATCCTCTCTATAACATCATTGAAATTCGGAGCCGATATGGACACCGGCATGACGTTATTCAGAACAATAATACGCTCGCGCATTGACTATGGAGCAATTGTTTACGGTTCAGCAGCCAAAACCACCCTTGAACCTCTCTCCATCATAGTAAATAACGCCCTGCGTATCACAACCGGTGCGTTCCGTTCCACACCCATCGAATCCCTGAACGTGCTTGCTAACGAACTTCCTCTTCCGCTCCGGAGAGACAAACTCTCACTACAGTCCTATTTCGAGACAAGGAGCTACGTCACCAACATTCTTCATAAACGCCTCTTGCGGCTAAGAAGAATATATGCCCACCCTTTTCTTCACGCGTGGACAACATACTGACCTCGCTGAAGATCAGACGCAAAGCATTCAAGCCTTCATTCGCCTATTGAATTCTTCAAATCAACACACCAACGTGGATGATTAGCCCACCACTGGTCAACCAAGATTTGCAGACGTACCCCAAAGCAACAACCCCAACCAACACGCACCGCCGAAAATTCTCACGACTACTCTATGAACAGTACTCTGTACTCTGAGCACCGCCATATATACACTGACGGCTCCAAAACATCGTACGGAGTGGGAGCTGCCGCCATAGGCGAAGGGACCTCGCGTTCGGCCACCGTACCCAAAAAGGCCTCTATATTGTCTGCAGAGCTAAACGCACTCAAACTGGCCATCTTCATTAGAAAAACGACCGCCTCCCCAAAAGTGTTATATTTTCAGACAGTCTGAGTGTTCTCACCCAGCTGAAAACTCTGCACTTTGATCACCCTGCCCTCAGAAAAATGCAACACGTCCAATTCACGATGTCCGAGGCGGACCAGGCGGTCGAGTTCTGCTGGATCCCTGGACACGCGGGAATAAGAGGAAACAAACGCTGAGATTCCTCGCTAAACGGGTGTCTACCCAGCAAGAACAATTCATCTCCATATATTACTGAGACTGGTTCCCAGTGATCAACTCACGTATAACATCACGATATAACGACTCTTGGCAACAGAGTGGACAAAAGATGCTTGCAGTTAAACCATCCGTGGGAGAGTGGGACACCAGGTTCTCTAATAGGGGAGACCAAGTGTTCATTAACCGTCTATGCACAGGACACACGTGGATAACTCACAACCACCCAATGGACGTAGACTTGGGACCGGACGCACCACCATGCCCCTGTTGCCACCAAGTGGCAATCAGCGTGAAACACTTACTTGTAGATTGTGATGCACTCGCAGCAGCCCGACGAGCCTTCTTGAGCCCCCCGTGCAACCTGCAACGCCTGCTCACAGAAGCGGAACACCGGGAAAAAATTATCGCTTTCGGAAAGCACACAGGCTTATACGAAACCGTGTAAAAGTAACGAAGCCTGAATCATCTCTGATCCCGAACTCGCTATCCTCCCTGCGTATTTAATAAGAATTTTAACTTTATTTTCGTGCACGAAGCTGTGCAAAATCAACGGATCATCTTGCTCTGATGAGGAGCACTCAGTGACTGCACGTTTCAGCTCCAGTGGAGAACGGAGGGGGCTGCTACCACTCCTCTACGCTAAACCTACTGTGTCTGCATTGAACCTGCTCTGTATATAGGTTAAATTTACTTTGTATCTACGTTAGTTGGCAGTTGAGCCAGTTGCTATTTGCTGATGATACGGCCCTGGTTGCGGATTCTAAGGAGAAGCTATGTAGGCTAGTGTCTGAGTTTGGTAGAGTGTGTGAGAGGAGGGAGCTTCGAGTGAACGTAGGTAACAGTAAAGTAATGAGATGCTCGAGGAATGTCGATGCGAGCAAAATTAGTGTCCTCCTAAATGGAGAGTTGTTTGGAGCAGTCCAGTTTTTTAAGTATTTGGGCTCCCATGTGGAGATGACTGAATTAGTTAGAATTGAGGTGGAGGCGCGAGTGAAGGAGGGGTGTAAAGTGTTGGGTGCACTGAAGACCGTAATGAGCTGCAGGACGTTGGGGATGGAAGCAATGAGGGGGCTGTATGAGGGTGTCGTTGTGCCAACTGTGCTGTACGGAGCTGAGACTTGTGGTTGAGAGCAGAGTAGAGAAGAAGGTTGAATGTTTTCGAGATGGAATGTTTGAGGAGCATGGCTGGAGTGTCGCTGAGAGACAGGCTCACTAACGACGTGATTCGCATCAGAACAGGGACGGTGAAGAAGTTAAAGGACAGTGTTGGAGTCAGAGGCAAGTGGGCGCAGGTCTAGAGGGAGACCGAAGTTTGGATGGATGGATGGTGTGAAGCAGGCGTTAGGAAGGAGAGACGTGAGTGTGGAGGTAGCGAGCGAGCGTGCACTGGATAGGCGTGAGTGGAGAATGATGCTGGAGAGATGAGTTTTGACGCTGCCCTGATGTGTTTTCCCGCCCTATGCATATCGTTGTGAGTGTGAGCGTATGAGGGTGTGAGGTGCGCCTTGCCGTCGGCCACCCCCCTTTCTGGGGGATGCGGCCTAGTGTCTGTATCTGTATGCATATCGTTGAAAGACAGGATGGTCGTGGGTGGCGGGGGCCCGGTCATCATGACGCGGCAGGAGTAAACCAATCACGCTGTTGGGCCCTGCTGCCGACACTGACCTCGAATCGCACTCATGACCCGGAGGTTGTGCTGCGGGGTCCCCGCCGGACCCTTTCGCGCAAATGAGCTGTGTGCGAGTGTGACTGTGAGGTACGCCTTGCCGGCGGTTACCCCCCCCTTGCTGAGGGACTTCGGCGGTCTAGCGTCTGTATCTGTATCTGGTACTGCAGGAGGCCTATGTGCAACCCCTCTAGTTGTGCAGTGTCATGTGCATTGGTTCAGGTGGCTATGCTGTTCCGGTTTGACGTTGACCCGTACATCCATGTTGAACACCCTCATGCTTGAAAGCCTTACTTCGTAGCGCCGCGTCGGTGATTTCTTCTACCTCTGATCAATCCTGTCTTGAGTCTTATTATAAATTATAGTTTTCAATTATTTAAATTCTCTACACACATTTTATTGATGTTCAGAATTGACTGCAACTCTAATTTGCCTTCACGCAAACTTTGAAAAATCTCTTATTTCACCTGGTCCTGCCTCTTCTTGACCCGTTTCTGTATTGCTTCGGAGCTCCGGCAACCCTCATCTGACTCGGTAGTTTGCCTGCAAGGCTCTAGGGTGAACAGGGTTTGGTTAGAATAGTGAATCCCTGCTATGGGTCTTCGCACCCATTGCCGCATATAAAGAATGTCCAATCACAGTTAGGGTAGACTGTCGCGGTCTTTTCTTCACGCGACGTTTCTATCAGTTTTCCCGTTTTCAAACGTGAGGTGACCAAAGGCTCAATATTATACTTTAGTTTGTTATTGGTCTAAGTCAACCCATGTTAGGGAACTTGGCGCGCCCTGAACGCATCATAATTGTCCGCGTGCTCTAATTTCTTCATGCAACCTCTTTAGATTAAGCTAAAAAGCCCTGCTACTCAAATCTAATCCCTCAGATTGAGCTAGAAAGCATCGCTACTCAAATCTAATCTCCTCGGATAAAGCTTGAAAGCCTTACTACTCAAATCTAATCTTCTCAGATTAAGCTAGAAAGCCCCGCTACTCAAATCTAATCTCTTCAGATTAAGCTTGAAAGCCCTACTATTCAAATCTAATCTCCTCAGATTAAGCTAGAAAGCCCTGCTTCTCAAATCTAATCTCCTCAGATTTCCCGCCTCTCCTTTTTGTTCTTGCTTTTTCCCTACACTGAGAGTAGATCTCGGCCATTGAACCCAGACTGCTTTTTTTAGTACGTTTTCGACGTTAAAGTATTTTGATATAGTAACGCTACTTACCCAATCTCTAAACGAAGCCAGTCTGTCCTTGGAACTAACCCACAAAATTGTGTGGGAACTGATATGAATGAATTGTGATTTCGTTTTTGAAAAACTTCAGTCTGCAACCAAGCCTCGCCCGCGCGTCCTGAGAATACAAGTCCAGTTCGCTATGCACCCGACCGTCCAACACAACAATACTGTGATGACAAAGAGTTGTTTGGCTAACCTACACAGTACAAGGTGCACAATAGCTTGAATATCAACTTCTTGATGTGGCTGATAGCCGAGTGCATAGCGTTCTGGACTTGTTTCCTTGAGGCGCGCGATCGAACCTCATTTGTCATCATTTTGGTTCTCATCCTCTGATTCTCTGCAACATTAATCCGGCAAATTTCATTACCTAATTGCCACCCTCCTCAGACGCTGCCTGACAGCATTAACCCACCCGGATCTCCCGATACCAACAATTCATAATCCTAGTCTTTATTATATGATCCATAAGTCAACCATAGCCTACTAACATATTTCCAGTATTCTTTCCCCTTTTCTGAAAACACTTCCCCACTAATCCCTACCCAATTTTCATCCTCCATGTCCCACACACTAATCCCTACCCAGTCCTCATCCTCAATGTCCTACCCACTAATCCCTGCCCAGTCCTCGTCCTCCATGTCCTACCCACTAATCCCTGCCCAGTCCTCGTCCTCCATGTCCTTCCCACTAACCCCTGCCCAGTCCTCATCTTCCATGTCCTACTTACTAATCCCTGCCCAGTCCTCATCCTCCATGTCTTACCCACTGATCCTTGCCCAGTCCTCGTCCTCCATGTATTACCCACTAATCCCTGCCCAGTCCTTATCCTCCATGTCCTGCCCACTAATCCCTGCCCAGTCCTCATTCTCCATGCCCTGCCCAGTCCTCATACTCCATGCCCTACCCACTAATCCCTACCCAGTCCTAAGAGCTCCAACCCTCGGCACCCAATCACCGCGACGCACTATCTCCTTCTATTCTCTCTCACCTTCGCTTGGCCTCGGGTACTAACCTCCCCTAACTCACTAACCCGGTGCAGCGACGTGCCCGTCGTGGCAGCGGAGGCTCCAGTGCGAGCTCTGCCAGCTCCCAGGAGGGGTCCTTTGACGCTCAGAAACTCGCTGCCGCCACCAAGGTAAAACAATGCTTTGGGCCGGGGCCTGTGAACCGTTTCGAGCCGGCACTGATGTAGGTCTTGAGCAATGAGTAGAGATAAATGATGCACTTATGCTTATGAGACGTGTGATTTTTCAGGGCTTCAGTAGTGTATGAGTTGATTATAAGAAAATTCTTTTAGTTGTATTGTTTGGTAATTAGAGTCACAGCGGCATTGATCAACATTTGTTGACAATACGAGTTGGCTGTGATCGTCGCACGGCTTAGTAGGAGGCATCCGTAGATGCTGAGTGAAAAACCCTCTCTAGTTTAAATTTATATTACCTATCTCTCACTCCAAAATTGGCTTCTGCTTACAGGTTTCATCAGCTAATTAAGGTGGGTGACTGAGTTATAAAAGTAAAGAGCCTTGGTGACATTGATTTTCCTATGCCTGATGGATGACTCGTGGAGAAGACTATGCTCGAGTCGACTTTTCTAAAATTTTGATTTCCAATTGATGATTTCTTATTTATTTAGCGCATACAGGTACAGATACAGACACTAGGTCAATATCCCCCAGAAAGGAGAGTGACCGACGGCAAGACGCACCTCACATTTGCACACCTTAGCTCTTTTGCGCAAAAGGGTACGGCCGGGACCCCGCAACACACCCTCCGGGTCATGAGTGTGGTTCGAGGCCAGTGACGGCAGCAGGGCCCGGCAGCGTGACTGGTTCACTCCTGCCGCGTCATGATGACCGGGCCCCCTCGCTCACGACCATCCCGTCTCTCAACAATATGCCGATGGTGGGAAAGCACATCAGGGCAGCGTCAAAACTCATCCGTTCACTATCATACTTCACTCACGCCTATCCAGTGCACGCTCTCTAACTACCTCCACACTCACGTCTCTACTTCGTAACGCCCGCTTCACACCATCCATCCACTCAAACTTCGGTCTCCCTCTAGGCCTACGTCCACTCGCCTCTGACTTCAACACCTTTTTCACCAATCTCCCTTCATCCATCCTCACCATGTGCGCGAACCATCTAAGAACACGCGAATCAACTCTGTTTTCTAACTTCTTCACCATCCCTGTTCTGATGCGAATCACGTCGTTAGTGAACCTTTCTCTCAGCAACACTCCAGCCATGCTCCTCAAACATTTCATCTCGATAACATTCAACCTTCTTTTCTCTTCTGCTCTCTCCCCCCCCCCCCCAAGTCTCA
>SDVV010004712.1:0-19922 GCA_016164225.1 Gammarus roeselii
TATTTATACTTTAAATAAAATTGATGCAGGCGGATAAAGAAGCACTGTCGAAGTGATATGAGTATCAATTTCAGCATCTGTGTTACCTACCTATGGTTTAATCAAGAGGTTCCTACTATGGAGAGATGCCAAGTGAATAAAATCTGAACTATTATAATAAGCGGACAAATGGCGCCCAGCTCAAACAAGCTACATTTCGTCACAACCTACTCATAAGGTCATTATTTTAGAGGAAGAATGGAAAATAGAGTTGTTTGTTTTCTCCTTATTTCTGTTCAAATGAATATGAAACTAATCCCAAAGTATGAGAGAATGATCGCATATAAAAGAAATGTTCCAATATGGACTGATGATTCACTACTTCTTCATCGGTAAGTAATTGTGAAGATCCAGACTTGCAAACCTGTGAAAAGGGGATTCTGTAATTTGAGGCCAACAGATCAATAAAGCAGTTGAGTGTATTACAAAACGCAGCGACGAATAGATTTATAAAATATTTGTAAATCATTCAGCAATCTTTGCAAGTAAGATTCTCTTCTTTTTTTTTGTTCCTCATCAAAAAAATGAATATTGGAATCACTTAATTAAACAGTGTTGCTTAACGAAATTAGGAATTATGTTTGTCATCTTTTATATTGATGATGGAACATAGCTCTCCCTTTCAAAAACAGTGTACGAGATCGCCAGGAACATGTACCATATGAACGCTAGGTTCCATCCTATGAATATAAAACCAGCGAGTCTATCAATCGCGTTCAGGTTTTACTTCTAATGGGATCCATAAAATGCGGGCTAGGAAAAAAATGACTGCTGAACACGAATGACACTATTGCATGCAAGTCCTTCTTATCCACATGGGCGAGTGGAGGGAGCAGGAAATTGCTGGTGGGAGGCGGGCACTCGATTTTCGTCACTTCACATGCCTAAAGATTCATCGCAGAAGTGCGCCGCGTCTAAATGAAGAATTTCATCACACGAACTTTTCCTCTGAACTCAAAGTATAAACAGTCCTTTGAGATGATTTGGAGGTAACTTCATTTCTTATCCCTAACTTAAACGATATTTATATTTGTTTACGCTTCTAGTTAGCAAAATTAATATTTTAATGTGGATAAACCAAAGTATTTGTTTTGAATGCGTTCGGTATCTGATAAAGTCATAAATCTCACCGTACCTCTGAAAGAAAATGAAGCGCCTATTCGAATAGGTTGATGTCCCATCAACAATTATATACATCGCTGCTAAAGATTGATTCCTAATCCCTGGTGTGAGATTTAAAGACCATTTGCTTTAAATGAAATCGAAGTTTGGTTTTGATTACTCTCCGATAGATACTCATTAAAGAAATGCAATGATGAAGAAATTACTGACGATGGTGCTCCCGATGATGATGAAATTACTGACGATGGTGCTCCCGATAATGAAGACGTTTTTTGACGGTGATGCTCCCGCTGGAAGCATTGTGATGCAAAAGGAGAGACACTCACGTGGAAGAGTAAAGGCCCAAGGCGTGCGAGCTTAGAGTACTCCGTGGTTGCTTCTTATGCGGCAGCAGGTCAGCCATCGGTCGGTGGAAGGGAATATTTTATGTTCACTTCCATGCTCAAGAGCATGAATGAGCATGAAGGAGAGAATGCATTTACCTGTGCGGGTATCTTTGTCTGACTTGCTTTGTGTCAAAACTAGCAATACGTTGCTTATATTTGAAAACAATTTAAGGTGTGAACAATAGTTTTGGTGATGATTTAAATTCTGTTCAAAATGCAATTCTCTTTATGAGCACAACAACTTTTCTTTTATTGATAATAAACCATTTATTTCCATCGTCTGGCAATGGATTTGCTGTTAAAAATGTAGCATATGAAACTACATTAGAAGATACACTACTTGAAATAACAAAAACGAAAATTTCGTAAACTTGGGCTTTAATTTGAACTTCACAAAAAGATAGGTTAGAGGGTAGATCGTAGAGATGATCGAAACAATGCAAGGTGAAAAGTAAATTCCATGTAACTCTTCCCACGCATACAAGTCAACAAGTTGTTACAATCCGCAATCTCATGTTTTCAGCGTTGTCTTTATTATTACAGACTGTGTGGGTGAAGCCTCATTTCCAGACCGTTCTTTCAACCCAGTCTGCGGACCCTCCCACTCTTGCTCGAGTTGAGCTGATCCTCCTTGAGTTGGTACTCTCGCACAGTGACGAGTTAAAGTAACCAATGTTTTTTTGATCAGGTGCGCGTTATCAGTTTTAGAACGATTCCGTCCATCAATAAACAATCAATAAACAAGGATTTAGTTCAATTTATGATGTAAGTTGTCACTCCTGTTATGATCAATGACACGACCGAGCCTTCTTATATCACCTTTTTGATGACGAAATAATCGAATGCAATACACATTTGAGTACTTTTCCTGCCCTAAAATTTGTGCACGTAATAAGGTTTCCTCAATTTTAAAGATAACGTTGTATGATTGCATTAAGTAGTATGCACGAAGTATTTGTAATGAAATTTTTTGATACAAAATGAAAAAAAAACAGTTCGATTAAAAATAAGTATTGACACATTCGAAGAATCTTCGGATGAATCTAAAATGAAACGCTTCTTCTCTGATGATAAATCATTTGCGTTAAACGACTCATTAGCTAATATGAATTAGTCACCTCTGATTCAAATTTTGGTATTGTAATTGATACATTCTCATTTATGTCTTCTATTTACCACAGACTTGGGATAATATTATAGAAGGGAATAACAATATTAGGTAAGTAGTAATTTGACCAGTCTATCATGCACACAGGAACTCCGTATTGTGTCTATTAAATGAGGTCACGGAGCTGGTCATCAGCTCAGAGCAACTTAAGAATGTGAGTGCGACGATGTTCCAGGACGCTAACTCACCAATTATTAATCGCTTGCTGACTATGCTCTCTCGGTCAATTTTCTGAGTGTGTCGATGCTGCTCAAATGAATCCCCATGACACATTATCTAAAATGAACGTATCTGGTGTAAGAAGAATGTTCATAGAAATATGTTGTGTTACGGAATTATTGTGTAATGGATACGTTGAAAGGAATTTGTCCATCACCTCAACCTGTACAACATTGTAGAGACATGATAGAAGTGACAAAACTGAATTAAATCTAGATCAACGATGGGGTTAGGAGAGAGTGGAGTGAATGATGGCGTCATTCTGAGGGTGATCAGAGAGAGGGAATGGATGAAGGAAATTTGTGGAAAAGGAATGGAATGCAATGTCACCGGGTGCCCGATGTATCGGTATGAGGAAGTGCGATTCTTTGAGTTGAGAACGATTGCGTTTAGATTATTCTGACTTGAACCACACAGCCTCTCACAAAGTGGTCTCGTTGTGAAACGTTATCGAATTGTGGGAAGACGTCATTACCATATATTTTGCTTCGAGGCTAAACCAGTGAACGCTGTGGGGGGCAAATTGTCAGGACACGTGTTTCGGAGCACACCCTTGAAGAGGAGTGAGTAGTAGAGCATCTTATGGTGCCCCTTCTTGCTGGATATGCGTGTTTACCTGAATCCCTTCATCTACATAAAACATGTTGATTCACTTAGAGTGACGCGCCATATACTCCATACGCCGAAGGGTTGCAGTTATGTGTTATCAAATCTTCCCGAACATGTTTCCATCCCCAAAAAAATGTGCATTACACCGTGTCATCCAACTAGCACTACATGTTTGTCATGAGAGAGGGCTGATCAGTATGGTGGTTCAGGAAGTGAGCTGTGGCCTAGTCTCAGTCTGCCGTTGAATCTATGTTGATATGGTTACATCGCATTCAGCATGAGCGAGTGATGATAGGCCTAAAGATTTGCAAAAAAGCCTGCAATCGCATTATAATAGCAAGCTCTAAGACGTGACTGGAGTCAGTGTTACGAGGAGGACAAGCGGAGATGGATGGATCTTCCTCAAATAGATAACAATGAATGTTCAAGTGGCAAAAATTAGTTTACGTGTTTTAGTTGAAAAAATCTCCGAAGATGATATGAGACGGATCGAACAAATATTGACTAATGTTGAAACTACCAGTTATTTCAGAATGGGTAAAACAAGAATCAAAAGAGTGAAAGATGACATTCATATATGGATGGAGGAAAAAGGAAGTCGGCTCTGGGTAACTGACATTGACGGGTGTCAGACGTATGTAACAAAGTTCAAGGGTAATATGAAAGCAACTCTCGAAATTGATATGATCCGAGTGGTAATAAAGCTGAAGTGTTGGGCAACGGTTTTTTCCTAAGAAATAAAGAAAACCTGGAACGTATGAAAGAATTCACTCATTCATGAAAAAAAGAACGACATTGAATTTGAGAAGCTTCGAATCATTAAAGTTCAAGAAGAAAATGAATTACATTTGTGGACTCATGGGCACGGAACAGCCTTCGTTATTCGGAATAAAGATATAGTGGATTATATGGCAGATTTTGAGAGGAAACCTAAACATCGTGATGCGGGGTATGGATGATTGTACGAGCCATGCTGTAATCGAAAAAAAACGAGTTAGATGTCATTGATGATGCCAGCAACATCTGTAATTAATACTAATAAACACTAATAAAAGTACGTAAATCCTAAATCAATTGTTTATAATATCCTAAACTCAAAGGTTAGGCGATGAAATTGCATACATTGCGTGGGTCGGAGGTAACATCGAAAATTGTTGAAGCCGGTAGGAGAACATATGTCAAGGTTTGCAACGCTGCCCATAAACCTATCTCGGGGTAAATGTTGAGTATGTGTGACAGAATGGTGATACATAAATTAGAGTTCGATGAGCAAATACTCAGTCAATATTGGGATTCTGTTGTGGAAGGATGGGTTATAGCTTAAGTCGTGGATTGTTCGAAAGTAATGGGGTGATGGGGGTCTGTAAACTTTGCCAGAAAGAAATAAGATTGAATAAACATAAATCCACGAGTAACGTGTGAAGACATTTGAAACGCTGTCATCGAGAAGAGTTTGGAAAAAAATATTGAAAAGAAAAAAGACAGATCAACTGTGCAAGTCGTTAGAGGATGAAGTGTCAGGAGATATTGAAGAAAAATGTGGCAGACCAAGTTTGAGATGAAGTCGCCCGTTTGTATGATGATGGAAACATATATGAACTACTTGGAACATTCAATTCATCTAAGATTGAAAATCTGACCACTCTGGTAACATATATGAGTCAAGATTGATTACGAAGTAGAAATAATTAGGTGTAAGTTATCGAAACTGCAAAGGATAGATCAAAATGAAGACAAGTGGGGATATTTTATATGCATTGAATAAAACAACGACTGAATATCGTTCATAAGTTAGGTTGGGTTAGGTTTTTGATGATGTACTAGTTCAGAATTGGATGTGTGTATCAAACTGCAAAGGATTGATCAAAATGTAGAGACAAGTGGAGATATGTATTATACATTGTATAACACAATGACTGAATATCGTACATAAGTTACGTTAGTTTAGGATAGGATGATTACTTCTGTTTAACAACACATAGCATGAAGCTGATGCCCATTAAATATTTTGTAACAACAGCAAAGGATGTTGTTCTATAGATCAGGTTAGGTTGCGTAAGTATTAATGCATCCAGCAGTGTATGGTAACCCTTTTGCACAAAATATATGTAAATGCCTGCATTATACCGACACAGTGAGGATAACGATCATGTATAAATGCATTGTGTAGATACATGTGCCGCCACAGTGAGGCTAACGATCCTGTATACATGCATTGTGTCGATACAGTGAGGAGGTAAAATTAAGCAAATCAAGCTCCACTTTCGGGTTTTGGCAATATCTCAAAGGACAGCATTATCTTGAATATGCTAATCTTAAAAATGGACGAGAAAATACGAGCTCATTGATAGAACATAATAATCTGGACTTGGGTATCAAAAATAATGAGAAAGACAGTGCACAAAATGGTGCGAGCGTAAAAGAAAGTATGGTACCACTAACACTCAAGCTAAGAATGTACGAAGATTGGGTGGAAATGGCTAAATCGATATGGTAGGAGAAAGATTCAAACCTTAGCTGAAATTGAAAAATTATGAAAATAAGGGGAAAACGTGGGATACTTTCAGTGGAATGGATATCATTGACAGTGATGTGGAAATGTGTGAAGAAAAAAACTGCTAAAGTTGAAGGAAACCGAATTATCAAGTGGGGTAATGGAGGGTATCAGGTATTAGAAATGTAAAATTGCATTATACAATAAAATTTATATCTGACTTTGTTTCAAATATGTTGGTAATGAAACATGAGGAGAGCGAATCCTGTCTCAAAGTTTGAGTGCAAGGAGAATTGGATTTATTTCGGATATCTGCGGGTATAAAATGAATGGAAATGTGGATAATAGCAAGAAAAAATCTGAAACGATTCGATGTCATAAACATGTAACAGTGATTAATAATAGCGTCCATAAAAAGTTCGCTGAAGACTATAAACAAAGTTTTGGTTACAAGGATTGGATTTCAAGAATTGCATATACTTCTCCCAAAGGTCGTCGTTTATCTAAATGTATACTAAGGGCGTTAGTCTAGAACACCAATAGATCAGAGAAAAAAAAGACACCCAGATGATAAATCCTACACCGATATGACGAGTCGACAGCTTCGGGTGTGGAATAAATATAAGTCATTGATAAAGAACCCACCGACTGTCACTGGTACCAAGGATCAAGATAACACAAGAGAGGGAGGTTGAAGTCATGACTGATGTTTCGCTAAGATGCTCAGGTAAAATTTTCGGTGTGAAAAAAATTACGTTTGCGTATCAATTATATCCCATGTACATGTATATATATGTATTTATAAATGTGTCGAAATCTATTATCAATGAAATAATATGTCTAATAAATCTTTGTTTGCAATATCCTAAATTTAACTCGAATGATTAGCATTGAAAATGCACCAAAACACTTCTTGCCTTACGCTGGAAATGTTATAGATATTAAGCTAATTGAAGTTGTACACAGCTACATGAGGTATCGTAGATATATATCTCGTCAGGTGAAGGGTAGCCAAACCGTAAATGTTCTAGGACCCCTCTATCCAGTAAATCGTCTTGTAAACGTTAAAGTAGACATTTGCTAGGGATCAATAACGGAAATTCCATATAGATGTAGCTTGAACTTACACCTCTTAAACATACATTCCTATGATTATCGTGCAGAAATTAACACCCTGAAACTATTATTGAAGGATTAAAACAGTCAGCTATTTATCATACAGATTTATCTTGTCTGATAACAAAGAAAACGATGGAAGGGGATACTGCTGGGGTAAGTACAACGGAGCGCTAAGGGTTAAAGTAACCCTGGCTTAATCGTAACAGAATGTCATATACACATATAAAACATACCACAATGATGCAACAACCTATCAATTATGCCTGAAATAGTGTGTAAGATGCAAACCTAAAATATCCTAAATTTATATAACAATCTTGTTCATAGCCTGCTGTTGGTATGACAGTGATTGTTACAGGTCGATCGCTTGAGAGTGCATTCGTTACAGTATGGAAAATGGGCATAAATACAACGAGTACACTTACGCATTAAATGATGAAAGCACGTCCACATCAACATGTTACAACCTGTAAATGTTCATAAAATGTAAATAATCCTTGTATGCTCTTATTTAAATAAAATATATAAATTATAATCCAAACATAAATATATAACGAACCATTTACTCAAACATAGCAAACATGATACGGAACCAAGTTATGAAGCAAAGACTAGGTAAGGGTAATCTGACCTAATTTTCCAGGAGCCATCCAATTAACTCGCAAAGTGCCCACAAATAAACCATACTATTCATATAGCTATAATATACATATGAATTAAATAGATGTAAAAAACAAAACATAGCCTATATTAAATATCAAGGTTGAATCAAACATCCCACCGCTGAAAACTCCACCAAACCACAACTAGATATGAAAACAATTTTTTTTTACATATAAAATATATAGAATTATAATCCAGACATAAATATAAAACGAAACAAATGACTCAAACATAGCAAACATGATACGGAACTAAGTTATAAGACAAAGAATAGGTAAGAGCAATTTTTACCTAGGTTTCCAGGAGCGCATTCAATCAACTCGCAAACTGCCATCAAATAAACCATACAATTCCTATAGATATAATATACGTATGAAAATAAAAAGATGTTACACACAAAACATAGCTTATATTCAATATCAAGCTGGCATCAAGCCTCCCACCGCTAAAAACTCCACCAAACAACCTCCGAATGAGTCCAATATACCACAACTGGATAAGAAAAAAAAATACATGTACAGAAAAATATATAGAATTATAATCCAGACACAAATATAGAAAGAAACATATACTCAAAGATAGAAAACATGATACGTACTTACATTCGATATTAGGTTCAAAGATCTAGTTATCCATTATCCAATTCCTTCGCATTTGCATTCTCGCGCCCCCTAACTATGGCCTATCATATTCCTTCACATGGCATATTTGTACCCCTTAATTATAACCTATCTTATTCCTTCACAAAGCATATTTGTACCCGCTAATTATGGCCTATCTAATTCCTTCAGTAGGCTATTTCGTACCCCCTAATTATGGCCTATCTTTTTCCTTCACAAAGCATATTTGTACCCCCTAATTAATCCCTATCTAATTCCTTCAGTAGGCCGTTTCGTAGTTATATACTCAACTCACCCCAGCCTGACAAATTGCGCACATTTTTAACTTTCAATTATGCCTTTCACAGCAATGCGTCAATAGAGACAACGCCCAACCACGCCCCTGCCTAAACAATCTTTTGAACGACGTCAAACAAATTGTTGACATCGTGAGACATAAACTGTATGGCAAATATGGTGACATTGCCCAAACGGCCGAAACATGACCGCTTGAATAGAAGAACAATGTAAGATTTGGTTAACTTAATCTCGGTTTCATACATTCATTGAATGAAAACAGGGTTTCCCTAAATAAGTTCCTGAATTTTTAATGTAAAAAATAACTGTTCGAATATATCGTAAGCAAAATCCACGAACACATTTGGAAATCTAAAAAAAACGGTGTTTAAAAGGAACTTGTTCTGGCGGACACTATCTTTGTTTAGGCGCCGCTGCTGAACAACAACAACACACGAGCGAGCTCTTAGAAAGGCATAGTCCATCTCGGAACGTAGCATCGCAGGAACAATCATACGAATCTCTCGTGTTATGTTATCCTTTTCATTTTGCAAAGCCTCTGACATATTAGTGTAGACTCTGCTGACAACACAATTTCAGTAAAAGTGTGCTTTAACAGTCATCATCAGCGAAGAAATTTTAACGTTCTCTAGAGAGATTTCAATAAAGAACAGCGCAAATTAAGGCCTTTCATCACAGTCGCTGTTACCAATCTTCGTCATAAGCAGAATTTTATACGGAATAATTTTTCTTTCCTTCAGACTATATATCACCTTTTGATGTCAAACACTTTCTCGCCAATTAGCTTTATAAGCAAAAGTGCTTCCTGCCAATGAGCAATATGTTTGATTGCTGTTCCAGGTAACATGTTTTTGATTGAAATTTTTTCGATCGAAATTACTTCCGTTCGATAACAGTTTCCAACGAAAATGATTCCGTGTATCTTTTCCGTCGTAATCACTTTCAGGGTAAAATAATTCCAGGTTAAACACCCCACCCAGGAAACCCAGCAAATAATTGAATGCTTCAACATACCAATTCAAGTTCTATGACGTCACATCAGAAGTGCTCTAGTCTCTGCCTTCGACTGACTTTGTTAATGACGCGTGTTGAACGTCACAAAGATAGCAAAGCATTAAGTAGCGAGTTCATCATTGGTCGGTAGAAGCGCCGTATGTATATGACATGGGAGGGTGTCAGTTGCAGACTATCACCGTCAGACGTGCATTGAGCAACGGCTATAATATATCCGTTTCAAAATTGGGGAGCTTCTACAACATAGAAGGCGGCGCCGACACGCATTCGCTTTTATCATCAAAAACATGGCAAACATTATGTAAAACAAATGGCCATACAGCCCTCCAGTTCATTTCCTTTGCCGTAAATAAAGCTTCAGCATCCGTACGGACAAAAATCGCATTCATAAACTTGACCGCATTTGAAAATTGAATTTCCTGAAAAATGAAAGTGGGAATCGTAACGCCGTTAACTGACCAATGAAACACTAATTAACGTCGATGACACCCTCGGTTGATGGACAAATCATTGATCTGCACTATGAATAAAAATCGTGTTATATTTGTTCCGTTTTTGTGCAATTCAATTCTGTATAATCGCTTGACAAGGATAATTTTGTGTATCATATTTTTTTTTCTTGATAAGGTCAGTCATTCGTGATTTCCCTCCTCGTTCGTTCAAAGGCTCTTGACGGGGATTACAGGGAAATGTAAGCCGTGACTAAACTCAGATCAAGTCAGTCTTGCTGAGACGTCAGTACCGCCTTAACTTAAAAAGTGTTAGTCCATACAAGAATGGGGGCTCATTCCTGAAATTATTGAATGAGTATTTTACCAAACAAATAAATGCGACTAGTAACTATTTGTATTAATTATTTACCTCGTGTCGATTAAAAAATACTCTAGAGTTCCATATCACTAATCGAGCAAATAATAATTTAATACAGGACCCTACCCAGTAATCTCACTACCTCTGGGGGGGAACTGATTTTGAGTCCTGCAATCAGTATACAGTATAAACTTTTTTACTTATACCCAAAGTGAAACTATTCGTTCAACTTTGATGTCCATAACACATAATTAGTTCAATATTTGATTTCTTTGATACGAACCTTCGTAAACATTTGAATGCTGCTGAAGCCTAATTTGTTCCCTAATTTTTTCATTCTAATTTGGGTGTTGATTTTCCATATTATGGTCATTCCTTATATTATGTAGAGTATCAACAAAGACCTAAGTAAACTGCATACAGAGACGGAAAAACAACGCATTGACAAACTAATATTGAAGCAACAGAAGCAGCAGGATAGGATAACCCACTTAAAAAGGACCGGGATCTGTTAATTGTATTGGAGGTGAACGGCTGCAGGATGGCCGCAATGAACCTGTTTAGACCTCTGCAACCAACGGCAATGCATTGGTCAATGCATTGGTGTAGGCCTCTGCAACCAACGTCACGCAATGCATCTGAATTATTAACTCCAACGTTATTTGGTCTCGTAAGTACACAAAGCTACTTATAGTTACCGAGCAACGTATTTATTTCGATTATATTTATACACTGAACACTTTTCGGAACGTCAATATCGTTTACCCAACTATGTTTGAATCTGTAAAGCAAGAAAATTTGTCATCATATATGAAACTTCCGATTCTAACAATCATAATTCAAACAATTAGAAAAAAAATAGACTGAGCTAACACCTGCAATTCCATATCAGAAATAACTGATGTTTCTCGAACTTCGATTCATAAACTAGTATTGGAGATCTTTCTCGTAAACATTGTTAGGCTTCCTTTTACACATCCGATTCAGTTGACGATTCGTTGCAATCATCCCTGCAAAAAATGTTCTTTTAAGTTTCTTACCCGTCGAAAGTTTTTAACCACTTGAAGAAAAGTGCATGAGAAGGTCGTATCTGCCTGGGTTGACGGCAGCTGGACGGATAATAGCGCTAGGAGAAGATATCAAGAAAGGAAGACCAAAACAATTCGTTAATTGTCTAATAATAGGGAAAACGCGGAATAAAATATAACTCATCATGAATTGAAGCCCAGTTTGAAATTTTGTGTACACTGAAATCTCCAAATTTTAATATATTTAATGAATAATTTTTGGGTGTATTTTTTTGTTTACGAAATGCAGGTCTTATGAGATTTGGTCGTCAATGAGCTGACGAATTCTTAACTGCATTCGTTTTAGCAATTTGACGTGAAAATATGGATCATAGGAAACAAATTACAGTATACAAACGTTATCATGTGCGTTGCGATGACGTCCTAGATCACAGACCAACATACATAAAATGAAACATAAACTCTAATACTCTAGGGGACGCACCGTCACCGTCCAAGCGTAATAACAATATGTATGTGTGATTTTAAAATGAAGTTTTCTCTTCGAGCACCGTTCAGCTCCACAATAGTTCGCGCGGAACCACTTACATTGTTCTTCGTTCGTCGTGGGTTGTGGTTTCGTAGAGTGAATAATAAATGTAGGCCATTTTGACCATTTACATTTAATTTTATATTATATATTTATTGGGAACATTTTCCCTTGCTCGTATTTTCTCCGAATGACTGCAGCAGTTTTCGTCTGACCTCAAATGAGAAATAGGCTTTAGATGAATGTTTCTACACGCTAGAAAATTTATTACAGATTGACATAGAACCATGGAAATATCTAAATCTTCTTTATCGTCAATTGTTGGCTGCTTGTGAAATGTTTAGTCTCAACAATAGTTGTGCCTCCAGTTGCAACGCTGCGCAGTCTGTGTTTGCATTTAATTGATGATTTCTGACATTCCGCGGATAACTGCGCAATCCGAGGCCTCACGCACTTGCAATTAAAGCATTTACGAGCCTGCCTAATAATGACACTGAGCCGGAATTGAACACTGGTATTGCAAATTCTATTGATAGCTTCATGCGTGTAAGCACAGATACAGATTTCCATTTTAAAGAATCATCTTGTTATCTCTCGGTCACCTAGCGGTATTATTGTCAACAAAGAACATCCCATTCACATACAGGTTGACGAGTCAACTTGTCAGCATAGAACATTCCATTCAAATACAAGTTGACTAGTGAACTTGTCAACATAGGACTTTTCTTTAAAATACTTCTTGACTATTCACTTCGGGTATTACAGGTCATTCTATAAACAGAATACAAGACTAGAATAGCAATGAAACGATTATGTTTGAGAAAAAAATCAATCAAGTCATGCTTCCGTATTATGATAATAAAAGTTAGATTTAGTAGCAGAATAAGTTGGACATTTTAACTTGGCTATTTTTTTAATAGCAGTGATAGGTACAACTCTCGATACCTTAGCTTATAATCCCATTGTGTTCCATCTAAGGTTATCGAACCAGTACACTCGAAGTATTTAATTGGATGCATCCTTAATGTGGTCAATTATCGCATATAAACACACAATTTAATTACTGAGGTTGTCATATGGCAATATCCGGGTTTACAGATACAGATACAGATACTAGGCCCACGGCCGGCGCACTTCACACTCCTCTCATGAACTCACACAACTTAGCCCTTTTGCGCTAAAGGGTCCGGCCGGGAGACCCCGCTACACACCCTCTGGGTCATGAGTGCGTCCGAGGTCATTGTCAGCAGCAGGGCCCGACAGTTTGACTAGTTTACCCCTGCTGCGTCATGATGACCATGCCCTGACATTCAGACATTTAGTCGTCAGGCATAGGCATTCAGGCTTTCTATGAAATGCTGCCGACAGCAGACAGTCAGACATTCCATGAAATGCTGCCGACTGGCAAATCAAAGTCAGTCTCTATGACTTCAACATACTGGAGCATAACCTGCTGAATACAGCTGTAAAATAGGTCTAAGTTTGTGTACGCCAGGGTACAAGTTGCTTGATATAATATCTGGGTTTAGGACACCTTTTCCTTGTGGGACAATTATGATGATGAAGCTCTTATATTCGACTACAAGCTTACTAATATGAACACATTTGGTGATCGCACTAGAAGTTTGAAGCAACACATTTTCCATTTACATCTGGATGAACTTTATTTCATTAGATCAATTTCTTAGTTCAACCGATTTACAAATTTTTGTGAACGTTGTTACTAGTGATACTAATATAATTTTTAGCCTTGATGACTTTGACAGTCTCATCATTGTACAGGAATAGGTTTCATTGTGAAATCACAGTTTCTTTCAGGAGTCTCTAAGGTGTAAACATTTGTGAGCATTTCAGTACAGTTTCCTTATCGTCATTTGTTAACAGCATCTAACGTCAGAAGTGTCAGCTTCAAAACTGTACTCAGCCTCTATTTCGCGTTTTTTCCCAAGCTTTCCATATAGTCCATGTACTTTTGGCGACTCGAGCAGTGCATGCAGCTTTCTGACAATTTTATCCGGTGTATTTCCAACGAATTTTTTGAGAAGAAAATCCCCACTAGATTAAACGAGTTAATACTTCTTAATATTGCAATGTTTAATGTGCAGTACAAGCATAGCAATTTTTCCTCCGGTAACTAACCTGTTTCGATCATTTATTTTGTTACAAATATAACGAAAGGCATTTGATCCTGTTCTATTCATATTTTGTCAACATAGTTGCAAGTTATTGTGTCCATGTAAGCGCTTCCTGCCGGTGGATAATTATTGGGCACTGAGGGGTCAACGTGTTCGCTACAACGACAAAAAACGAACGTGTTGCCAATACATGTAGATGTTCACGAAGGATCAGTCGTAGGCCTCATTTTTTCAATGATATTCAGCAAGTCAGAAAGAAATGTGGTCAGTCTGCTGGGAAAATCCTGCTCGAGTTATCCTCAATATACTTCTTGAAGAATTCTTTTGATTCAAATCCAACCGAAATATTTAACATTCCAGACGGACTATTGATATTTACGAAAAGTTGTCTGTTATGCAATTTGATGGTCCCTTTTAACAAAAATGTTTTCTGGTTCTCCTTGTATGATCAACATTATATTATTTTATCCGGATCTCCGTGAAGCTCGTCCCTGAAAACATATAATACGAGAAATTTCTGAAGTAATTTTCCCAACCTGAGAGTTAATGTTGCCGTTGTGAGATAAATGTTTAATTATGCAGTGGTTCAGATAATTGTGTTATACGACGCTGAACCGTGGAGGAGGGGCAGGGGTGGGTTGAGAACGGAAGAGTTTAGAACGTTGAAAGTTTTCTAGACGAATGTTTACAGCCTGTGAATATGTCAGGAATGCAGGAACAAAGTTTCACATCTGTGGCACTCGTGTGTATTGGGTTTGGCTTTCTCCCACATCGTAGCAGCGAGGCGATCCTCCAAGTTGTGTCTTTCATGAGCGGTCTGATATTATGTGGCGCAATAGTTGCACTTTGTATTTATTTATAGAAACATATGAGGACAATATAGGATAGATCGGTCAAGCTGGGCCCCATATCGGTCTCGTTCTACGGTGTCGATGAAGTATTCCTATTTATTCCGTTAATTTCTAGCAACCCAGTGGCATGGGCTCTTACACGGGGCGGATAGCTTAGAAAATGAGAAGAAAGTAAGAAAGGAAAAGACAGGGAGCGGAATGGATGACATTTTATTCCCATGTTTGAAACATGTTTGAGTGAGCGTTTGATTCGAACAGTGATAGCAATTTTGTTCCAAACATTGCATATCCCATCATTTTTGGATTGCCAATTGTGCTCGCAATATTTCCGATAAGTTGGTAAAATGCAATTGGAAGGGAAATAAAAGAATGTTCTCCGTAAAAGAAATATGTTAACATTTCACAAACGTACCGTTTCAAACTGAATCAACAATGGCGGCACCAAAAGTGAACAAGAGAAGCGCTTATGAACATTTGTATGCACGGCCAATTTTCTCGTCTGACCGCTTTTAAGCGCCTAAATGCAAACTCAATCTTCATCGAAGAAAAGGACCCTCTTTTATCTTCTCAAATAATCCATGTGAGTGGAAGCCATTACTGTCACTGGGCGTACAGCATCGACATATTACAAGCAATACCGTGCGAATATGCATTAGTCTCAGTAACATATAATAGTATTGCTCTTCTTATTAAATAATGTTACATTGCGAGTGCTACTCCCAAACACCAATTTTGGGCAAAGACAGTGACAAAAATCCGACTCAGGCAACACTAGAAATTAGTCCGGACGTAGGTCGTTATTGTGCAAGTTTGGATAAGAAGTAACAACCAAATTTACCATAAAAGTCAGAGCAAGCGTCTACACAAGGAGGTGAGTTGTCACGAGAGTGTGAGAGAAGAAGCAATGCACTTCGATGTGTGTTAGCAACGGCCGAACTTCCGCCTCTCTCGCTCGCTGCAGGATGGGTTCGTCTATGCTGAGGCGAATTGGGTTGAGGCGAAAGAGGGATGGGAAATAGGGGCTGGGTATTTACGCTGCTATAATTTTGCCCAGAAAGTGTTTACGACGAAACAGATTCGACGCATTAATTTTCGTTGGACACTGTTTTCGATCGAAAGTGTTTACGAAGCAAATATTTCCAACGGAAAACATGTAGCCTGGACAGACAACTGAGCATAATGTTCATTGACAGAAAGCGTTTGTGCTTACAAAGCAAATTGGCGAGAAAAGGTTAGGCATCGGAGCTTGATAGCATCGATCTATTAAAGACAAAAAAAAAATTAAAATCATTTTCGTTCGCTGGAAGTGCTCACGATCGAATCTTCCATTTTAGGGATTTTTTTTTGTTAAAATCAATTTTCGACATAATTTATTTCGCGCTGGAAGTGTTTCGGCAGAAACGTCCCGGACGGAAATTGTCATCCATGTTCGAGGTTAAGTCTCGGCAAATCAATTATCCGTCGGAGAACCGCCCCCTCGTTGAACTCAACATAAGCGGCCGCCAAAGGGAAAATAAGTTTCAGGCCAAAATTTTTTACGTCCTAAACACTTGCTGTTCATAGCCATTAATTGGGCCAAACTCTTCAACACTACACATTCTGGTGCCAAATGACTTGGGAATAGTTCCCAGCTAAGATTCTGTTCGCTTAATTGCTATCGAGTGATACAAAAAAAGCGAAAACACTTTCTGTCCAAAAATCCGTCTTAAACATATTGCAAACAAAATATTTTTTTTAAACAGATCCCAGCGTAATGGAATTCGATCATGAACGTTTCCATTCGAATAAGCATCCACTCTGTATTTTCCCATGTACTCGCGATCATTAGCAAGTTTGCAGATGATGTTAAGCTAGGAAGGAAAGTGCAAACCAAAATTAAGTGTGAGCAGATTAAATTTGACTTGAAAAAAATTGTTGCGTGGTCAGAATGGGTGCCAAATAAAATTAAATGTCGACAAGTGTAAAGTTATGCACATTTTGAATCATTACCCTACGCTCGAATATTAAATGTCTGGAAAGAAACCGATCCCTGTCACCGAAGAGAGAGATCTAGGTGTAATCATGAGTAACGACTAATAAAGCAGCAAGCACTGTAACGATGCTGCCAGCACAATCTCGTACATGAGCAAAAACATTATTCTCATGCTATATAATGCATTTGTTTGACCGCACTATGATTAATCCGTCCATTTTTTGTCTGCATACATTGGAAAGACGTTATTAAACTGGAGAAGGTTTCAACGTAGAGCTACCAAACATATCCCATCGATGCTTAATAAATCATACGAAGACAGACTACGCAAAATCACTTTTTATTCGCTTGAGATGCGTAGAGTCATAGGCGACATGATCGAAGTGTGAAAAATAATGAAAGGTAAGAAAAGTCGAGCGAACGAGCCTTTTCACTCAAGATACGAACGAAGTGAACACGAATAATGGATACAAAATTGTTGGCAAACGTTCTACACTAATACCACGTGCAATTTCTTCTCCTATAGAGTTGCCGAACAATGACACCGGTCAGCATTGGTTTACCAATAAATGAAACTGTGACAATATCAGATCAACATCATGGGTCGGTGGCTTTCTTTTCGAGTGCTAATCTGTGTTGTTTCGAGTATCATCGCTAATAGCTTTTTCCATCTGGAAACTGTTTCTGTCTTAGACAGAAGCAGTTTCCAGATTAGACACATGATGCTCTCTTAGCCATTTTACTTTAGAACAAATCTGCTAACTATTAAAAAGTAACCTTGTTAGAGCCAAAAAATTCTGTTGTTGTGTTCTTACAGTAACTGTTGTAAACATTTGTAAACATAAAAGCTTTTCGTCGCAAGATCAAATTTCGTATAACTGTCGGAGCTAAAAACCCTGGCGAGCTGCTGTCCATGAGATATGAAAGTTTTCTCCTCTCGCGTCCACCCTCGGAATCAATCTTCATTCCCTGGGCTCGCATTCATCGAGGCTGTCTCCGTGTTATCATCGCAGCACCGGGCACCATTCAGGACATCGCGCTAATGCAGCGTAGACAACAAGAGCAACAGCGGCAACAGAGGTTACTGAACACAATTGTGGCAGTTGCAGCTATGTCAGCAATATATGTCCTAATGCGAATAATGGTGATATTTGCGCGGCGTCAGTAACAGCAGCGCAACACGACATGGTTCCCTCCAGACTCTCCAGCTGCGGTTTATGCAGTTGCAGGAGAACAGCAAAAACCATCAGCTTCTGAGGCACCAGGTGAGCCAGAACCGGGAGATAGCTCGGCTGATTCCTTTGCACTCTTGCCAACGGTATCCATCATCCAGGGCTCCATCTCGTCCATATTCTTTCATCGAATCAAACTCCCATTAGGAAATAATAATTGGTTGAATCCTGTGATGGGCCTCCGTTAATGCAATGCCATGTACATATTCAAGGTGCTGATGGAGGACAGAGAGGCGGGAAGGTAAAGAAAAACAGCGTTTGTGGCCAGAGTTGGTACGTGATGGGCGAGTGTTGGTGGAGGAAGCGGTAACCCACAGTGATGTGTGGGAGCGGCTTGTAATGAAGAGTGAGAGCTGGTCGCACTGATGAATGGGAGTGTGTAAGATAGGGATCATGAGCGTGCCACAGTGAGGTGTGGGAGCAGCTTGTTATGATGTGTGAGAGCTGGTCGCACTGATGAATGGGAGCGTGTAGGATAGGGATCATGAGCGTGCCACAGTGATGTGTGGGAGCAGCTTGTTATGATGAGTGAGAGCTGGTTGCGCTGTTGAATGGGAGTGTGTAAGATAGGGATCATGAGCGTGCCACAGTGATGGGTGGGAGCGGCTTGTTATGATGAGTGTGAGATGGTTTCGCGGTTGAATGGGAGCGTGTAGGATAGGGATCATGAGCGTGCCACAGTGATGTGTTTGAGCGCCTTGTCATGATGAGTGAGAGCTGGTCGCACTGATGAATGGGAGAGTGTGAGTTAGGGTTCATGAGCGTGCCACAGTGATGCGTGGGAGCGAGGTTGGTAGTGCAATGAAGCTATTAGTGACGTGACTACGTGACACTGCGAAGAGTGCGGTTTGCAGTGATGAAATGAGGAGGGGACTCAGGGACGAGAGGGGCGGGTCACAGAGCAGAGGGAATACAAGCGCGGTGGCGATTCGGGTACATGTCACATCGACGAGGGAGGGCGTGACACAGTGACGATTGGTAGCGGAACACAGTGACGAATGGGAACGCGACAAGTGACGAATGAGAGTGGTAGTAGCAAGTGGAGCGTGTTAGTGGTGTGGCAATGCTGGCAAGTCGTCCAACATCATATAGGTCTGATGGCATCGAGGAAACCAATTCTAACAGTAAAAAATGTATTCGAAGCTCCGTCACTTTATTAAATAATAATATACAGTCCTCTCATTGATGCCTCTGATGACTTTAGACTGTTCTGTTGACGCAAGCCATCCGAGGTTACGCCCCCGCCAGGAGAAGTAGAGGCATTGGCTCAATAGTGGGGCGCAGTGACGAGCGAAATTGTGTCAGTTTGACTTTTCAGATTATGCCAAAAATGTCTCAGGTATTTTTTTTGTTCACAAAAGGCTCACAATTTTGTTATAAGTCAGACAGTACAACAGGATTGAACCTAACAAACACATTTTGTGACCAAAAATAATTTCAAAAACTCTCTGGGAAGTGAAATATGAGAACAAGAGTCACGATTTTCTAAAGGGCCAAAACAATAGAGTGCCAAAAACTGATTGGCCTCAAAACTACGCCAGATATTAATGACCTATCAGAACAAACTTCGTGGAATTACCATTGTATAAATAGTTAGAAGATGAATCTAAAATAA
>SDVV010004713.1:0-19922 GCA_016164225.1 Gammarus roeselii
TTCGGTCGTCGACGAATGTGAGGGGCGCGTTGAATTTACCGAGGTTGATTTTTGCCTAACCTGCCAAATGGCTTCGTCCGTGTAGACTTGTTTTTTAGTCGCCGTGAGCAGTTTATGCTGAGACACAGTCTTTACTGTCTCAGCCATAAACTTTGTAGATGAGTTATTCGGACCTAAATTGGACAGTTTATCATAAACCTTATTTTTTGTTTGTGATGCAACAAATAGGTGCATCACAAAGTTCTGTACGACGTTAAGCAAAGTGATCGACGGAGGGCGGGTATTGCAGCGGATGCCGATGAGCTAGTTGGCGGAGGGGGCGGAACGGAATGGTCCCAGCCATTATGGTTTCTTCATTAATTAGTCCCTTAGTTAGGGTTTCATTTTTAAGATAGGCTTCTGCCACGGCACGCGACGCATTTTCTAGGCTGGTCATTGACCAAAAAATATTGTCGGACGTCAGTTTAGTTCCTAATAACGCACTGGCCGCGTGTCTAAACTCGGTTACTTTGAAAGAGGGGTACATGTTAAGGAATTCATTTTTGACTTCATTAAATGTAACCGATCTTCATGCGTAACAAGTTAACAGTTTTATTGCATCGCCCCGTTTTTTATCGACGAGGGAAAATAATATCTGTAACTTTTTTTCGTCCGCGACAATATTGTTTTGTAAGAAATGATTTTCTACCGTACGCAAGAATGTTCTTGCGTCGATTTCTGATATAAATTTCTCTTCGCCCTCTCTGGGGTTTCCGGCAAACTTAGGTAAGTCGTTTAAGATGGTGATGTTATTTACTGCCATTTTGGCAAACAAGAGTTGACCGTAATGTAATATAAAGTAAATATAAAGTTATTACATAGCTTCATACTTTTCACTTGTGTCTCGCACGACACCACTTTACAATGTTTACAATGTCATTTATTTTAACGTGCTTGGTATACTCAAGGTTTTCGGTAGTTCGCCGTGTAGTACGTTCTGCTCCTCGCTGTTCTTTGTAGTCGGATGCGATGCTCTCCTTGTAGTCGCTCTCCTTGCCTCTCAGCCGATGCCTTGTCGACTTCACTTCTGTGTATTTAGTCTTAAGTATTTGGACTCTGACTACAAGTGGTTATGATCTCGTCGCCAGTATTGTATTCTACTCATTTTAGGCAGAATACCGGGGCTTCTACTTAGATTTGACTGGTTATGAGAGGAAGTAAATACGTCTACTATTCTCAAAGTTTATTAAACATCAGGGGATCAAGTAAGAAGTTTTGCATGAGTTCTTTTCGCTAGAGTTGGTTAAGGTATCTAGCTATACAAGTAGTCAGAATGATATCGGCAAGATGAGGAGAGTTCGTGGATGCTACAAGTGTAGTAGAGTCTATAATATCGCACGGAGATAGTTTGACTGGTGTGGGGCTCAAACCTAGTCTGAGGTTTCAGCATCATGCAGAGCTTATATACTAAGGATATTAGGCCAGAACACCTTGAGGTGTTTTTGGAAAGCTAAGGGCAGCGCCATTCCTGGAAGGAAGGGACGGTTCTCTGGAGGTCCTGAGGCCGTGAACATGTGGCGACCAGGCCTGGGCAAAAGCTCTATATTAGGAGTCTAATGTCGGAGCATATCCTTACATATGATATTTTAGCACCTAAAGTAACAGCTTGAATTAAGGGCGGAAAATCCCAGACACTGGCCATCTGCTACCAGATCCTGGTTAAGCATTCAGATCTTCATGTTCGGAGCGGCAGAGGTGAAATGATAATATGATTGTGACCAAGGGCCAGACAGTGGGTCGGAGCCGTCTCGACTCAAGGAGGAACTAAGGTAAAAATAAGTTGAATACATGTGTTCAACAACAACTTTTGAAATTGAATGTTCACATTCAACGTATTCACATTTCAATATTTTTTTTTCAAACTCATAGTAATATCATGTAGCTAGCTGGAACGTTGCCAATTTCTGATAAATGTAGATAGCAGTTGACGGCAGTCAAAACATCTTGGGAAGTTTTCCCAAGCGAATTCGAATGGGGTCCTGGTAGTGGAGTCAACATGTGAAATATTATATCACTTTTTAGCCAATTGAACCTGTAATCGGAAGGGGATTTCCGTAACAATGTCATCATTTGAGAGTAACGGTGCCATCTTTGACTCATAATGGAAAATTTTGATTGAAATGAACTGCATTCAACGAAGTCTGTTTGCAATATCGAATTGTTCAATGACACAGAGTGTACTATACGGCGGGGAAGGCATACTTGCAATAACCAAGGATGTTCAAGAAAAAAAATCAATATGTGCAATCTGGAAAGTAAATAAACCAGAATATTACCTTAAGGAATGTGGTTACACATTGTAATATATATTTTACTCTTTGTTTCATCAATTACAATATATTAATTGTTATTGAGGTGACAAGTGACAAGAGTCAGGATAAGAGGTCATATTGGTATCACGGAATTTAGGCGGATCCTGATATGGACTGAAGATGGGACAGACCCATCAACATGAAAAAGGCCAGACATTTTTTGTCATTCAAGTATTTTAGTTTTCATTGAGTCTGTCAATGAGGCCAACGTTCTCAGTAACGTTGGCCTAAATTTGAAGCCAACGTTACTGAGAGCAGAAGTTCTCACTCTATACAGTTTCGACATAAATTTTCATGTTAAGACAGATTAATGTTTAGGATCTTAGCTAATCGTGCAAGAGATCATATTCAAATTATCATTTGACATATTGATAATGCAAAACTGTTCGATAAATAAAAACTATCATTCATAATTGCGGTTCCTAGTGTAATTAAGTTCCAAACATGGTTATAATGAACCAATGTACAATAAATGCATGATTTAATCTCGCTGTTTTCACTCTTGTTTGCCGTTCACGTTTTTGACGGAAGGACAGCAATCTCAGTTGTATTATCAAGATCTGTTGGACGTCACAGACGGGATATTTTCATTGCTGATAGAAAAGAGACATTGTCATCATATCCGGATTATTGTGAACGTTTTTCTGTAGGCATCTGATCAGATAATTAATATTCAGTGTTGCAATATTCAAATTATCGCCGTGGTGTAGTCTTCGAAAGAAACTACAACTTTTTTCCTTGTGAAACTTTGGATAACAGATATTTCAACTCCATTTTTTTAATTCATTCAACTTTTTTCCCTAATGAAACTGTGCATGATTAAAAGAGGTCTCTTTTAATCAAAAAAATCATGTCGGCATTTGATTCGGTAAATAGCGAGACAACTACTAAAAATAGAGCAATGTACGATGATTTTACACCGTTTTTCAAGGTGCAAGTCCCAAGCCAAGATTGCACTTATGATTCGAACTAAAGGACTTGATTCAGATGAAAATAATAGCAACTAACAACAAAACACATTGCTAGTTTAATCACAAGTTTTTGTTATCGTAACGAAATTAGTTCGAGTGAGGCTGATAGTCTCTTTCCTGCTTGGCGGGGTTAGATTTGAAGTTATCGAATTCCATAGAAAGCAGGATCAATCCTATAACCGCATGCCACAAGTCTTTGCTTAAATTTCATTCTAAAATAAATATATTATATTATGGCATCAACATATTTTCGCTCGATAAGTTAAACAACTTCCTCCGTTCACCCGAGTTTCAATATTTACAAATGGATTCGCATTTATATTCCTTTGTGTATGCCGACTGGTTCAAGTGATGATAAGAGCATCAGTGAGCGAGAGGATGCAAATAAGCTTTGATGATATCAGAGCCAAAAGATAATTTACAGCTAGCGACTTGCAGCTGCGTTGCTGGGAGCCGCTGGTAAAACATTGTTGTCCTGTTTTACGATGTGTTACGATGAGTGACGGACCACAGTAACCAGAATGTTGACCGGAATCTCAATTTAAAAACATCAAATCTCATTTGAAATAAACATGAGGAATCAATTTGAAAGCATTTCATAACATGGTTCGGGATGAAATGACAATAGTTCATTTGAGCAGGGAAGTGCCTGTAATACAAAAGTAAGGTTTACACAGATTTTTCTTCGATTTTTTGCATTATGAAGCGGGTGAGTAGAAAACGACTCATGGAAAATGATGACTTGTGATGAAAAATTGTGCCGTTATCGGCGGCTTACGAAGCGCGCATGGAGCGTCATTTGCTATCAATAACACCACGTATCGGTTTTTGTATGTTAACCCCGATTGTCACCCGTTAACCTTTTTCCGCTCTAACTTGATATGACATAACTCGTTTTCAACATTGACTTTGCTATTGCAGCTTGGATGACTCAAGCGCGACATGCCGATGCAGGTGAGTGGCAACAACCATGGCTCGTAGAAACCATTTATTTTATTGTACGGATCAATCTTCATAGCCTTTCGATTTTATTATTGTTAGTCCACGAATGCGTGTTGTGGGTCTCCATTGTTCCGATGAGATTCATTTTCAAAATCTTCGTTGGTCAAATGCTAATCTCAATTAGCCTGTCTGTCTGAAGCAAGAAAATAATGCATATGCCCTTATTTACAAATTCGATTGTAAAACAAATAACAGTGGCACGAAAAGGCCTCTTCCATCAATTCATACGCATAAAAAGTGCAAGACTTCTAAAGCGGTCCGTTGAAATCTTTACGAATCTGTGTTTATAAATGTGTTGCTTCAATAAATGATTTCATTGAATAATATGATTAGTGAAGATGGGGGAAAATAATAGTCCTCCCCTTCGCATTGTTCTAAGATATTCATATTTACCATGTTTGTTACCTTCGCATTTTATTAAATAGAAGCTCTTATGTTCCCTCATAAGTAAAAGTTTTTGCAGATATTAAGAAAAAATTAGCAATCCATGTCTGCTGAGCGGTTTTTTATGTGTTTTTAAGTGTACAAACTAGTTGATGTGCAAGTTGTTACACGTGACATAATGGCAAGTGATGCTTTCGCGAATAAATCGCACGAATACGCGAGAATTAACACCATCTGCATCACGTCATTTACGCATTCGTTAAGTGGAGAATTGCCTTACATTGAAGTGATTTTCAGAATTACTATTCAAAATGATGAAATTTACGCATTTTTACACCAATTTAGACATCAGTTGGAATGTTGCCACGAGTTCTGAAACATTTCGCTAGCATTGCTACTCAATCATTCAAAATTGTATCTCTGCATAATATCATATCAAAGTAATTATTAATAATTTATTTCTAGTAAAGCAAAATTACTTTAAATATCAAATTCGTGATAGGAGTGTGAGCTCGTGTATTTCAGGAACTAAATATTCGGGGCAGCGAAATGGTAGGTATTCAAGTGGGCCCTGGCAATAAACGTTCAATCATTGTACACACAATACTCATCCAATAACAGAAGTATCTAATCAATCAAATGAACCACCCTGGTCAGGTAAGATGTTTCAAACTATTTATACAAATTATGTTCTCCAACTTCAAGCATCATAGGCGCATTGTTACTTCATTTGCACTTAGTATTATGCATCACACGTCCGGACTGTGGGCGCCAAACTTAACAAAGGCAGCTGGAGGAAATGAAGAAACAAAATAGAAATTGGGGCTAAATTGGACCAGTTGTGGTGAAACAATGCCCTGAGATATCCAAAAAATGTCAAAATGCATTCAATGAGGACATACTTTTGAGTGCACCTCTTCTGTTGACAAATTACGCGGAGAAATATCTTATGACAGAATAAACAAAACAACGCGAAATATATCAGAGACAATCAAATAATTGTTATTACGACGGATTTCCTGGATTTTATTGAAATTGTGTCTCTTGTCGCCTCAAATGTACAACTATTCAAAACCTCACTTTACCAGCTTTGGTTAACGTGCAAACAAGTTCATCCAATAATAATAACTCCAACTCATGATCCCATGCGCACAATTTGTTAGTTTAAATGTTGATGACGGATTGATAATCTGTATACAAAACACTTAATCATCCATATCAGGAACATGCATTAAATCACCGATGCAAAAGGTTGGCCACTCCTGAGTGTACACCTTTGCATGCAGTATTCAAGACACGATGATCAAACAGATGCAGGCAGGCTTCGGAAGGTGAGAGGCGTAGGCGCTTCGGATTCGGGAGGGGGAGGCTAAGGAGTAGAGAGGTCCACTACACCACGGCAGAAGAACGCTATTTGCATTGGCTATTAAGACAACATGTACCTGCGCGTGCGTATGTTGACGCATCTGAGGGAGTCAAAATAAGGAAGCGCGTGCGGGGTGAACCCTTGCTCGCTACGCATGGGGTACCTCTCCAGAAAGATAACACCACAAAAACGTAATAAACTAGAAAAGATTCAGGGCAAACCGAATTGAAGGAAAGCCTCCAAAGAAGAACCAAAACAAGCCATGGTGTGTCGATGCGCCACGATGAAACTCCTTCACGAAAATGTCACTGGGAAATAATGCTGACCGACGAGCGTAGTTCTTGAAGTGGTACTGGCACGAAAACAAACATTTAGCATCTACGGATAAGCGAACTGTTCACACAACGTACGTATGAAAAGACAAGCAATCAAAAATTTGGTAATCTTATATATTCTCATAAAAAAAGAGAAGCGCTGAAGATCAGGACTAGCTCTCCTTGCAGGCTGCAATATCTTTCTTCAGGCATTTGAAAACAAGGACAGCAACTGTGTTCCGACTTTCTTTCTGTTATTTAAATACATTAATTCATGAGTAATCTGTTTGTACTGCAAAAACATAATAAATAAATTAGAATAGGACCCGCTGTAGGTCCTACAACCTACAATGAATCGTTATACTCGACCAGCGCTGGCAAGTCATGTATGCTTAAGACAGACAAACATATCAGACAGAAGCAAATGCTTGTTCACTTATAATGGGATCTCTCTTACCAAATGCTAGCCCACAGTGAACAAATTGTGTCCCAAGTTGTTGATAAAGACGTCAACTGACTCCAATAGTTTTTAATGTTATTACACGTCGAAAAATGCGACAGTGCCAAGAAAAGGAGCCTAATTACAGTTGCTATATTAAAACACAATTTCGCGTAATAGCTTTGCACGCGTCTAAGGAAAAGAACGGAAAATCGTGCAAGGTATTTTGATTTGTAAATGTAGCAATTCTGTGCGAGAATAAGAATTATATAATGATTCTAATATGTAAAATGCCTTATAAACGGATTGTTTTTCATCATACTCAGTGAAACTTCAGTATGCAGGCAATGTGACGTTTAAAAAAGAATATCCTGTCACTGTAGTTTGTAAATCCTCGACTCCAATGGGAAAGTTTTATCTACGTTCCCCGCAACATAACGAAGAAAAAATAGAAGGTATATATTTTCAAAATCTTATTTTCACATTTTCTGCTTTGCAGTTCCTCTGTATTTTACAAGAGGAGGCACAGAACTCGTCCCGAGCAACAAAATATTGTGTGTAAGAGTTTTTTCCAGAGTTGATTGACGAGAGAAGAAAATTGCAACTATAGGGGTTTTAACGATGTTTTTCTTTTTCAAATAGAGATAGTGTCGTGATAGGTAGGAATGATAGATTTCATTGTTATTTTCTAAATACTTTCATCAGTATTTAAAATTATTTGAACGAATGAACGCTTTGAATGCTCACTTAGTATGTAATAGCTCGGGATAAGGTTTGATCAGATTAGATTAGAGGGCCCATCTATAACGTCATCTAATTTCTGAGCTCTTCCGTAAGGCGCTAGCCCGGAGTATGGCCTTTGGTTTAACTCGATATAAATACCCGTAGAAAATTCAGAATCCATCAATTTACTTGGATGATCACGCAACGGATGCTAATAAACTCGGATCAGTATTTTAATTTGTTTGGTTGTGAACGTGAATCATCTCATCAGCGAACATATACTGCAGTCATATATGTAAGTTTTCATCAGCTCAAGTTTAGGCGAATAGATCAGGAAATGTTCAGGACTGCATTACGATTAAATATTCTGTTGTACCTAAACTTATAAGAAATATTACCGACGGCCAAAACGAAGTATTCAATTAACTGGATACCGAAGCGAATCGGGTACAAACGTCAAGAAATAATCCTCGATTGCCGAAGGATTCGCATATGCACCATTCGTAGCTACTTAATTACAATAGGGTTTTACTAGTTCAGTCCATGAACAGGACGGGACAATGATTGGTAATGTGGCTGATTATGATATTAAAATCTAGACTTCATAAAAAGATTAGGTCAGTCTGTGATTCCTTCTCCAACTAGTACAACCTAGACCCAAAAAAATATTCGTTTGAATGCCAGAGTAACGCAATGGAACATTTTCGAATACAATTTGTTGTTCATTGCGACAGTGAACCACAGAATTTGGGGTTCAGGCCTAATTCAATTGTATCACCGTCGCACATTTGAATTCTGATGACCTAATTTACGCATGTACCTAAGCGACAGTGCAAGTTCTCCAGGTCCGTCTTTTGTAGTTCAGCAGACTCCTGCTATCACCTCTCTATGCAAGGGATGCCCGTTAGGATAGCCTAAGTTTTCTTAATTATAGAAGAAGTTGTCCTACTCCGTCTTTTTGTCGTATTCGTGATGCGACTGTTACCCCTCAATTAGAAAGAAATGGGTGGTACGAAAGCACCCCGCTGACTGATGCTTAGTATTTGTGATACAACAAATGCACAGGTGAAAATAATATTTGCAAAGCTTAAATCGTGTGTTCATGTTTCAATAACATCGAACCGCTGATGTGGTTATGAAGATGTACTCTCATCCTTTTGAATAATTTTTTGAGCTTTGATTTTTCCCAATTATCTTTGGAACCGTTAATTTCTGCAAATCTTATTACTGGAAAAGTGACGGATAGGCAGGTTGGAGTTGTAAGACGGGTCTCATGTGGATAACGATTGAACATTAAATATTGTTATTACGATTATGAACAAAATGGCGGACAACGATATAATTAATTACTCAA
Organism: Gammarus roeselii; assembly: GCA_016164225.1. NCBI lineage: Eukaryota > Metazoa > Arthropoda > Malacostraca > Amphipoda > Gammaridae > Gammarus > Gammarus roeselii. The sequence continues at coordinate 8,905 of SDVV010004713.1, forward strand.
TAATACCGCATGTTAGAAAATTGAATATGTCATATTAAGTAAATAAATTTATTGATATTCACTTCTAACAAATCACTCCCTTTGACTATCCTAGGGTACTCTCTAGTATCGTCGGCGTACTTTAGCTGACGATACTGTGAATAAAATATCATCAGGCGGAAACACCATGAAACATCGACTATGGCTTACGAATGTATGAAGAATCTTTGAATGAATGTGGTAATTTCCTTGAAATGACAGAAAATTGTAAAGAGCATTTGAAAACTATTTAGCCAAAAACAATCAACTGCAATTTTTTTGATAATAAAATAATATATGCACAGCGAGGATCAAAATCATGTATAAAAGGAGAATTAATCATAGTTTTTACTGTTTAATCCGATTTATTAAATCAATAAACGATCAATTTCTACTTTACCGTGTCGAGAGTTAGTGGAGAGTCACCAGCCTATACTTTCTGATCATTGGCTTTCACGAGACGGGGCCTTCATGGAGGCTATAATATTTCGAAATAGTTTGTCCTGGTCTTAAAATTTCCCCCTAACAAAGTTTGTAAGTAGACAAATTAATTACAACTTGAAATTAGGGCTTCTAGTAATGAAACTGGGAAGCCTTTTGACAGCATGTTCCCTATAATTACCAATCACGATCACGTATTGGATCCTGTCCAATGATTTCATATTATATAAAATCGCCACTTATGTACGTAAACAAGCGACTTTTTTGTCAGAATTTCATAAATAGGCAGTTTCGCAAAACATTGACTAAGAGTGCAATGACTACACTGTGAGCGTCGAAAAAACATCACTGATACATGTCTCACCTTGACCACCATACTGTCCGCACGAGTCAAGAAAATAATGGTTCATTGCTAAGTGTGGGGCATCCGTTAACGGCGTGGTCGGAAGGAAGTCAACACCTAATGTTGAATTAACTGAATGACTACTCTAAATATATATCGCTCATAACATTGCTTATTTCGTTGTTGCTTAAGCTTTTGCTCCAAACCACTACTGTTTTGTTAGTCTGTATTCGGCTCCAAATGCATTACATTTTCAAGGCATTTATCTTATTAAAAGGACGACATAACATTCTAAAAAACATTATCCGTGTTAATTTGAAAACATTTTTTTTTACTAGCAAGCATTGTTATTTTTCACGCAAATTTAACATTTGTTGCCCAAAACCCGAACTTTACGAATTGCAAACTATATGAGTTTGTATCTACTTGCTAGGTCATGTTGCAAGTTTGAACGCTATCGGCTGATTCAAAGTTTATTTGTAAAGAAAATATCATTACAAAATACGCACAAATGTTATGTAAATGCAACGTTATTTTTGAATGTTTGATTGCATTACTGTATGTTTACTATTCTTCGTCAGTGTTCAACATCGACGGGTGTGTTCGGGAACGTATTAATTTCATTGCGAATTGTATCAATTTCTGGATTGCACGAAAGTAAACCAGTGGATTCAAAAATCGCGAGTCGACATATTCGATTGGTTCGAAATATTTAAATTAAAAATCTATAATTTGGTCAATCTTCCTATAAGTCGTGTTATCATATTGGTTGAAATGAAACATTGATTTCGTGAACATATGGATGGGATGAACGTGTATGGGAATAGGTCTTCCGTCACAATAGTCTAAAACGGAGAAATCAGAGCTGTTGAGTATGCAGTCTTCTAACGAGTTTGAGGCTCCGTCACAAGAAACGTCAGAAGGCGACCCGCATCATCTGACAGGAGACAAACTGTTTCATTATTGCGTGAACAAAGATTATCCTCGTCCAACGGATATTATTCTACAAACTATGTTCTAATAGCATTTTTACAAGTTCATGTTGATGTTATCGTAATAAGAAAGGTGGAGAAGAATTCTGCCTTGGGAACATAAACTGCACAATACATTGTGGAAGATGTATGGTCTTTGAACGCTCCTCATACACCAGGGTTAGTTAGAGTACAAAAATTATGTTACACTCAAATTATATGAATACACCGTACGCAAATGTGGTGAATCTACGTAACGTTTTTTTACGTATCAGTGCAACATCAATAATTGTCAGTTATTTTCAATGCACAAAATGTACATGCTAGCGTGCAATTTCACATTCTTCTTGAAATAAACGGGTCATCACAGTCTTCATTGAAACATTGTACACAGATACAAGCAATTATACAGTTTTGTTCTCATGAATGGTGAGATCACAAAATTGCTGCGATTTCTCTGCATAATTGCCGCACGTCGAGTAGAATTATAGAGAGTGATAGACAGTGAATACATTTAATAAAAAAATAACTAACAATAAATTGAATAAATTTGTACATACTGCAACAGCCACTAACTCGGGTTTGCATTACTATACCACCATTTAATCCAGCCAGTGATCAGGACGAAATTAAAATTGTAAAAAAAAATCATTTGGAGGAAACGGTCAACTGGACGAATCGCCCTAGTGACGTCTGTGTCCTGCTGGTTATCCGTCCGTTTCTGTTGATGAGTCTTAACTGAATATTTTGTAAGTTCCTCAAAGTTTTCTCCGCGGTGAACATCAGTAATGTTATTTCGAACTACCAGGAACGTTTATAATGGTCCAATCTGTTTTGATGGGCAGCGGTCACCAGAGAACATATTGGAATATTTAGAATTCAAATTCGAATTGACGGAAGTATATTTCTTGCATGGAAGATGAGTTCAGAGTTTTTTCCCAAAAATTAAATAATAATTCTTACCAGCATGAAAAGCTTTCGAAAAAAATGCTCCTTACCGTGTAACACAAAAAGTAGGAATTACAACTTGAGTTGTTTATACTGAAGCAAAAGAAACCTGATAAAAAATACTTCCCTTACGTTATTTACACTGAAGTCTACAGAATTTGCGGGTTATTTTGGGCCCGTTGCGAATTGTTATTACATGTGATGACTCCATCCACCTTTTTGTCACACTGATCCAGAGGCACCTGAAACAAAATGGAAATGTTGTTGGAAGTGAAACATAGAATTTCCGACTGCACCAAACAAATCAATAAATCTAATCAGGAATGCCCAACTATCAATTCGTATTTGACTACATTACAATTATATTTGAAAAAAAAAACTTATACAACGGATGTTTTTTTTTAATAATCATTACCATACACGGAAAATGTTATTAGAATTCACTATTGGATGCTACATAACGGAAAAAACTTTATACGCGCTCATTATCTTAATACCTACTTGTTGTGATGTGATATATTCGAACAAAGATTGGAGAGGATATCATTCACATTCGAACTACAGATTGGAGAGGATGTAATTTTTTCGAACTACATATTAGAGAGGGTATAATTTACATTCGAACTACAGATTGGAGAAGATATAATTTACATTCAAATTATTGATTGGTGCTAATCTAATTTTTGATCGCCTGTAATCATTCAACAAATACTATTGGTAACTAAATGGCAATTGATCATACAGTTATCATGGTCTCTATTATTAGTTAGACCAAACTTAAAAATGGTCTAGATAGATGCCTTGAGCCGGTCCAGTCGTCTATGTCAATTAAGGTCCGTTCTGACTCATAATCCCCTTACGCTTGCATCAGCATTTATAAGATTGGTTTAAAGCTGCATCTAGTACACCGTCAAAATAATACAGAAACATGAAACACTTCTCACTGACTTCCTTGGAACATGTTGCTCATAATTGCACATGAGTACTTGACCTTCGAATTCAACTAGTAGTGATGCGTGCATGATAGAAATACTTAACAGATATATTTCACATTAGGACATATAAAATAAAATATATTACTCAAGTTATATTGACGCAACAATGAAGTTTAAATCAATCGAAGTGATTTGAGATATCATAAATAATTGAAAGGCATTGCGTTAAAAAAATCCATAGACAGGTGATACTATGCTGGCTGGAGAGTCATGTTATAGAGGGCGTTGCATGTATTCCTGCCCGATCTATGTTGTTGTGATCGTAGTGTCGTCAGAGGCTTCGCAGATGTTTCTGATTTGTATCCGGTCGTTTCGGGTCACTTTATTTTGTTATCGGAAGATTTTTATTCAATATTTTCTCCAATAGTCAATTATACCAGCGTTAGCTGGGGAGGCAGGAACGCAATTGGTTGTGTCGGTGACACAACCATTTGCGTTGACAGTGTACCAGAAAAGCTCTGGTTCACCAAATCACATTCTTCGGTATCAAAGTATCTTGCTTGCAAAGTCAGAGGTACAGGGTTCAAAATCGGGTTGTTTGTACTATCGCCGTATAACTCTTTCCAACAACTAATGAACAGTTTTCCTGTACAAAATTTATCAACACTCTGCACTGTGTGTATAAAGACGGTACGACAATATTCTGCAAATATTATTTAATCAAGGAAAAAACCTCATAATCGATGCACAATAATGCTTTCCATGTATATATTTTTCTTAAAGACGTACAACATTGTGATACTGTTCAAGTACACATCAACGGGCAGTGAAATTATTCTATGAACAGTGGAAGTGTTCCAAATTCTACGTGAATAGAGTTGTATCGTCAGTGGTGTTGCCACCGCAACATCTATTCCCCCTCAAGCAGCAGGTGCCTGAGCTGATGAGGCACCCACGCGATGCTTCACTAATCATCATTTCCATTGAATGACAGGGACTCGAATTGCTCGCAATGGCTCATTACGAGAGATACTAAACTGGAGGGCGGACAACAACTGATGCAGCCCTGACGCGCGGTGAACTGTGATCAGCGTTCCTCAAAGACATTCTAGTCTGGAGGCTGGCCAACAACAAATGCAGTCATGAAGGACAGTGAACCGTAAACAGTGTTCCTCAAAGCGATTCTAGTCTGGTGGATGGGCAACAACATATACAGCCCTGATGCGCAGTGAACCGTAAACAGTGTTCCTCAAAGCGATTCTAGTCTGGTGGATGGGCAACAACAGATACAGCCCTGATGCGCAGTGAACCGTAAACAGTGTTCCTCAAAGCGATTCTAGTCTGGCGTATGGGCAACAACAGATATAGCCCTGATGCGCAGTGAACCGTAAACAGAGTTCCTCAAAGCGATTCTAGTCTGGTGGATGGTAACAACAGATACAGACCTGAGGCGCAGTGAATCGTAAACAGTGTTCCTCAAAGCGATTCTAGTCCGGTGGATGGGCAACAACAGATACAGCCCCGATGCGCATTGAATCGTAAAAATATTCCTCAAACAATTCTAGTCTGGTGGATGGGCAACAACAGATACAGCCCTGATGCGCAGTGAACAATAAACATTGTTCCTCTGCCCTAATATCAAGATGATAGTTCTATTAATCAAGCTAAGACGACCTTCAATAATACGTTGGCCTGTTTTATTTCAATTTTATAAATGACTATTTGATAAATTGTATTTCATGCATTCCTTTCGTTACTACCGGGAGTTGCTTGCTGGAACAGGAGATGTTGAAACATTGCCTATTGACTGCCACACAAACCTATAACTAGTTGTTGATTGCTTATGCAAATTACTCAAACACTTAGACAAAAAACTTCCTACTATATATGGTTTTGTTCGATGTTAATCGCTTAAAATTATCTCAATCATAACTGATCGATCGATGCATAAATTATAGGCAATTACATTCGATAAACTTGACTTCCGGCATAACTGACTTGTTGAAACAAACATTACTATACAATTTGTGACTACAACAAGAGCTCAATATGTTAAATTTAGTTTGGGTTTGAATTATGTTCTGAATACAAAGGGCAATAAATCGAATTTTCAAGTCTGCTCAACTCAAAAGCCAGTTTATTTACATCATATTAGCGTTCGGTTCTGTAACTTTCTCGTGTAATCTAGTCGGACGTAATAATTTTCGTTCGTAAACATTTTCGTCAGGAAAGGTACGAGCGTGAATACTTTCTGATGGAAAAATTTCATCGTCGACTCTTTCGAGACAGAACATTGTTGTGATGAAGGGTCTTTTCTACGAACTTATCAAGAGATTTGTTCACGACTGTTCGGTGACACCGCTGCCTACTCTGGATGCCGTCCTATCAGGGATAAGGACGATGCGCGAGTGTATAATTTTAAGGATGTAACAGGAACGCTTAAACCAGATTTGTAAACCAACAGGTTGATTTCACTGACAGCATCATTTGCTTATAATATGCGCCACCCATGGAGCATATTATAAGCCCTGCAGAGACGAAGTTCAAGATGGCAGTCTTCGGCATCTGGCACAGCTTCAACGAGAAGTGTTTTAAATGAGTGACTTGCGGCGTTGAAATCAGGGTTGTGTTGTTCTTTTACCAGGACAAACAGTTCAGTTGCTTATAAGCGCCATCGAACATTGACGGAGTGGTGTGCAAGTTGGGTCACGGACCTTGGGTGATGTGCTGAGTGAGCAACGGGGCGGTCGTTGCCTGCCTGGGGAATGGGTAGAGGACTCCGTTACCAGTGAAAGGTTATTTGGACATGTGTGGCGTGGTACTGTGTAACCTGCATCCAGAGATGTAGCCCCCAGAAGACAGTATCTGTAGCAACAGAAAGAGGCCAGCTGTTGCCGTGACTGCTGCATGTATTGACTTCCTTAAGGCCAAAAATCGAGGGCATTTTATTCCTAAGAAACTGCCACCACAAATTACCTCCATTCTCCGCACCTCTCATTCCCGGGTTCTCTCTCTCGTGCCAAGCAATGTCTTGTGTAGTCGAGCGGCATCAATATTCTAGTATTGAGTTATAACAAGAGTTGATGTCTTTGGTCGAGTGCATCCAGAAACCTGTATTCTAGCTAGTTTGAAATCTCACAGCGGCATGAAATGCTTTACTTGTCAATTGCTATTCACAGTATAAGCTTATCGCACTACAGTTATGATTGGATATAGATGCCTTGTTGATTTAATTACCATTTTGCACATGTTCAACACCATTCTTGAATCGTATTCACCTAAATAATATGCGGACGAAATCAGAACAAGAAGTTTGCTGTAACGCAGTAGAAAATTATATATGCAATTAAAAAAGTATCGCCTGAATACTCGAATTAACGATACTAGAACAATTGAAAAAAAATCAAGAACACTTGTTACAAATTTCGATTGTTTTATTGCGAAAAAGATCTCTCCAATCCAGGGGATGGAGTTAACTTGTAGGCTGTGTCTCTGGGAGTTAATGCATGTGAAATGTAGCGATAGTTTCTGTATAAATGCAGTCGGATAAGACTCGGCTAGGTCTGGAAACGAAGAAAGAGAAATGTGATGTGACGATTGATGACGAACACATGAAATAATTCGAAAGTATGCATATAAAAATGTTTAAAAAAAGATGTGTTTTCCTTTTCCTTCTCAGCGGTAAAAAAAGTAACCCATCCAAAACATGACTGCTTTTCATTTTAATCCAAGTTTAACTTATGATGACTTGAGTTCTTCACTTGTTTGAACCTCCGCCGTATTGAAGTTTTGGCCTGAAGTTCGAATGGCTGCAAAATATTACATTCAAATTTTTCGCGATGTTTTCATCGTTTTTATACAAGACGATCGAAGACATTTAAAACTCTTCCAGAATTTTGTTTGCATATTTTTTTTCGCGATTACTAAAAACTTGGCACGTGCTCGTTGCTGCTTTGTTGATCGTTTAATTTTCATGTCGTATTGTCAGAATAAAAATGAAACGTCACTAAGTAATAGACTGGCAATAAATAAAACTCAGAGGAGGTTCATTTTTTGAGAGTGTTAGACATCGATACTCACTTCATTCCTCACGCTCCGCAATAGATTACAAGTCTAGCAAAATAAGAGTTCGAATGTGATGTTACCTTACATCGATCAATAATCCAGTAGTACAAAATGGTCCAGGTGTGCACAGTAATATTCTCATTACCGCGCCTGCCATTCATCTCTGATCATTCATCGAGATACTACGATGTTCCATCGCAAGCAAATATCGAGCCTGCTATTCATCTCTGATCAATTATCAACATGCTACGATGTTCCATCGCAAGCAAATATCGAGCCTGCTATTCATCTCTGATCAATTATCAACATGCTACGATGTTCCATCGCAAGCAAATATCGAGCATGCTATTCATCTTTGATCAATCATCAACATGCTACGATGTTCCATCGCAAGCAAATATCGAGCCTGCTATTCATCTCTGATCAATTATCAACATGCTACGATGTTCCATCGCATGCAAATATCGAGCATGCTATTCATCTCTGATCAATCATCAACATGCTACGATGTTCCATCACATGCAAATATCGAACCTCCGCATGTGCGGACCATTCCCATTACGATAATTTCACTATAATGTAAGCCTATGATTATTGATTCACTTCAACAACTGCTTTGTACTTGACTATTGTTGGCATCGGAGGTAATTCAGCCGCCAGCATTCGTTAACAGTGTTCAGCTTATATATCAAACAATGGTACATCAAAGGAGCGCATTATTGGAAGGGTTTATACGACATAACCTGTCATGTTCAAGGCTACTTTGCTTTATACAATTTTAAACAATTTAAGAAGGTTGATTGGCGAAGATGGTAGGATGTCTATCCATTGCAAAGGAAAATAACATATGCCTAAATAATGGAAATATCATCATCGGCTACGTACGGAAAATGATGCGAATTTTGCAACTAATCATTTAATTTCATTTTGTTGTATTTTCCATCACAGAGTTTACTCTATGTTTTTGAGGGCTGACATTGCATTAGTTTCTCTTTTGAGTTCTTGTTACTCCGATAGTGCCTAACAGCAGGGGGAAAAGATCGTTAGGTATACTTTTAACAAATATCATAGTATGTTTTTTGTGTTCAGCACAGTTATCAGAGAAAGGGATTTTATTTCAAGTAATTGGAAAGGGAATAACTAAATGAAACTCGGTCAAACGCAGTTCATAAAGGGTACTGCACTGAATCAATTTAATTCTTTCCTATCAATAAGACCAATAACGGGTTGTCGATGTTTCTAACCTCATGTCATCTGCATGAAAGATAGCCCAGCTATTGTGCAGAGAAGACCATCAAGAATGAAGGGCTGAGAAGCAAAGTTACTTAATCACATCAGTTGTTCTGTGTTCCTATCTACGGGAACCAAATGCAGTTATGCAACTCTCGTCTCAGCCGTTCAATTCATGTGAACAATTTTAGACTAGCTAATCCGTTTTTTAATTTATTCTTGTCGAATCAAAGACTGTTGTTAATCAATAAATATTCGCATAACATTAAATATAAGGTGAACGTTAATATATACTGGTGTATATTGTCACGATAATTTCCGATCTGATCGCACATGCATTTTCTTCCATAGGAACTAATACATCAGAGATGATTCTATTCGATAAGCTTGACCTCCGCCCATAATCGACAAACTAGAGAATTGTATCAATAAAATTATTATCCCTAAACTCTGCTCTGTAAGTTGATTTCAGCTTAAGTTGCTTTGCGTTCTGAACATCTGGAGGAATATTTCTGATTTTCAAGGTTGTCAAACTCAATGTCATGAATCACGTCCAACTAGCCTGGAGGAACAAGTTCATCGTAGATATGCCAAATATCAATTCAGCTTACGTAGTATTAGCGTTCGACCTTGTTACTTTCAAGCGTAAACAAATCAGGCTGAACATTTTTCTGTAGTAAACACTTTCTGTTGAAAACGTTCCAGCAAGAACACTTTCAGTTGGAAAGGTTCCATGAAAACACTTTTGGGGTTGCATATTTCGTTGATAATGGAGCAATGACAAAGATCTACACTGGATGACGCATATTCGGGTACGGAGACTATGCACGGGTTCACCACTTGCATGGATGAAACAGACCGCTCACGTCAGATTAGTTCACAGACGCGTGAACGTTCTAACGGCAGCATATTAACTCTGTAACACTTGTATGCTGAAAGGCCTGCAGACCTCATATCGAGCCAATTATTAGCCCTTCAAAGAAGAAGTCCGGGATCGCAGTTTATGACATCTGGATCTGCTTCGACGAGTAATGGGATGAACCAGTGACTTGAAGCATTGAAATCAGGGTAGTCTTACTTCGTTACCTAGACAAGCAGACCGATCGGTTTTGGGCACCTTTCAACATTCGTGGTGTGGAGTGTTTGGGGTAAGGTTTGAGGACTCCGTTACCAGTCAACTGTACCTGGGACTTGTGTTGCAGGGTACTATGTAACCGGCTATTAGAGATGCAGCCCCATCCGGTTCTAACAGGAAGCGGCAGCAGTTGCCGTGATTGCTGCATGTCTCCACTTCCTTGAGTCAAAATTTTAGGGCAGGATAATACAAAGCAACTGCGACTATCGATGACCTCCATGGCTCCATCCTCCTGGCCTCTCCCTTCGCTGGTTCTTTCTCATGAGCCAGGCAAAGCCTCATGTAGTCGGATGTCATCAGGAATCCATTATTTAATTGAACACAATAGTTGATCTCCTATGTAGTCGAGTGACATCAATATTACATAATTAAATTAAAAACAATAGTTGCTGTCATATGTTATCGAGTGACATCATGAATCCATTATTGAATTGAAAACAATATTTAATTGCTTCTGCATGCAGGATCCTGACGGCTCGCTAGTTTAAAAATTTAACTACTATCTAAAATGCACAACTTGTCGAATACTATGAACATAGTGAGCGGATCGCACAATATTCAGGCTTGACTGTGGATGCAATGTTGCTGTGATCAACAGCATGAACATCTACATCACTATTCAAGAATATGATGCATAATATTTAAATCAGCGTATTCAGATCAATGGAACATCAAATTTCAAGGGACTCATTCTGACCTTTTTTTTTCAAAATACTGCCCAATTTCATGCGTAACCTTCAATTTGAAGGTTACGCAGGGAATGAACGCGACGATCATTCCCTCTGTGATGCAATTAATTATTTGCGGATCAGCGAGACCACCGCTGATGAATCAAAGTATCCTATGACTATGATACATGGTCACAGACAACAAAACAAATCAACAATGTATCAAAATCAATTACTAAAGGTTTCGGGGGTAAACGTAAATAT
>SDVV010004714.1:0-19922 GCA_016164225.1 Gammarus roeselii
CTCTCTCCACCATTGCACCATGGGCCATCCTCACCCATGTGTACTTGTGAATATCTCGCTTCTTGAACAGACTGTTCCCGACCACCAGCTCCTGCTCCATACACAGACCTATCAGGTTTTCTCCACTGTCATTTCTACCGGGAACGCCATACCTTCCTATGACATTCTCCACCATTTCATCTCCAACTCTCGCAGCAAGAAATAAGAGTTATTATCCCTAATCTCCACCCATAAACCTTTTGGTGATTGGTCTCCAAGAGATCAAACTCAGAGAGACCGTCATCTTGACATTCCCTCAATAGGTCATGCACCGTCGCGCCCCTTCCACCTATGCTCCACTCTCAATCTTCCCTCCACCAGCAGATGGTCAGACACACCTTCACCCTCTCCTCGCAACACCCGCACATCCAACAGCCTCCGCACCATTCTCCTCGAAATCAGCACAAAATCCATCAGCGCTTTCTCCACCACTTCACCATGGGCCATCCTTACCCATGTCTACTTGTGGTTATCTCGCTTCTTAAACAGGCTGTTTCCGACGACAAGCTCCTGCTCCATGCATAAGCCTATGAGGTTTTCTCCACTATCATTCTTACCAGGAACGCCATACCTCCCTATCTCATTATCCAATACTGCATCTCTCACTCTCGCATTAAGGTCGCCGAGTACAACCACATTGAATTGACTTCCAAAACTCTCAATACACTCGCTCAGGTCAGTCAAAAATAGCTGCCTCTCCTCCTCACTCCTCTCGCTACCAGGTCCGTATGCACTCACAAATACCCATTTTTCTACACCATACTTTACTTTCAGCCACATCAATCTTGAGGACACCTCTTTCCACTCAGTAACGCTTCGTCAGTCGTTAACTCAATAACAACTACACACCTTCTCTCAGACAGTCTGAGTGTCCTCACCCAGCTTAAAACACTGCACTACGAACATCCCGCTCTACGTAAAATGCAGCACGATCGCTTTGTGATGTCCGAGACGGGTCAGGCAGTTGAATTCTGCTGGATCCCCGGACACGCAGGAACAAGAGGAAACGAACTTGTGGACTCGCTTGCTGAACTGGCATCAACTCACCAAGAACAATTTTTCGCTATACGTTACCGGGACTGGTTCCCTATTATCAATTCACATAAAACATCCCGATGGATGAAATGTGGCAACAGAGTGGACTAAAAATGCTTTCAGTCAAACCCTCAGTCGGAGAATGGGAAACAAAGTTCACCATCAGAAAAGACCAAGTGTTCATCAACCGCTTGTGCACAGGACACACGTGGATAACTCACAACCACCTGATAGATGTCGACATTGGACCAAACGCGCCACCTTGCCCCTGTTGCCACCAAGTGGCTATCAGCGTGAAACACTTACTGATGGATTGCAACGCAGTCGCGGCAGCCCAACGAGCGTTTATAAATCCCCCGTGCAACCTACAAAGCCTACTCACGGACCCAGCCTACCATTAAAAGCTTACTGCTTTCGGAAAACACACCGGACTATACGAAGCTGTCTAAATCCCAGACACCTGTGCAAGTGAGGTGGTCTCTCCACCCCATTACGCACAGAGATAATACATTTACGGAGATACGCGTTAACTCTTTGCTCTCTTGTACGCGCTAGTACGCGAACATGCCACTATTGAAATATGTACCGACTCCATCTTGACAAAACGAATATTTTCGCACGCGAGGGAGTGCGAACTTACCTGAATCAATGACGGTCGCACCCTACGGGGGAGCCTTTTATGACTCACGTTGAGGCTCCGGTGGAAATGAGGCTCAAATCATAACCACACCTTCTCGTGCCCAACCTTCATCCACGCCTGACTTTCTTCACCTACCACTCCAAACTCACACTCGCCCTTACCCTTCAACTTAGTCTCACTCTGTGCCTACACATTAAACATCCTCCTCACAGACATCTCACCATCTCTCGCCTCTTTGCTTCATTTGTACCACAACCACGCACATTCAGCTACCATAACAATAGGGTTCGGAGAGACGCGAGCCTCTCTTCCTCCCGCTCGTCTTTCCATCTTTAGGGAAAAATTTTACTGAGGAGGGGATTCCTAGCCCCCCTCTCCACGCCCCTATTAGTCGCCTCTTACAACACGCAGGGGTTGCGGCATCAGTTTTCTTAGCCCCGGCTACAGTGCTTCCTGTATCCTTAACATAACTGTGTTATGTTAAGAATAACTGTGGGGTTAAGTGCAGCATTGTGCTGGGGCATTAACATATATCCTGCATAACCAAGTGTCATTAGTTTCTAAATATATTGGATAAACCATAGTCAAGATTTATTACCCATGCAATCAATTCCATCATAAATCTCTGACTATTTCCTATCTCCTTTTATTCGCCTTGACCCTCCTTCACTATCACTATACCTATCTCCTTCAATCCGTTTTCAATCTATGTTTCGTTACAAACCGAACGGACTATATGAAGCTGTCTAAACCCTAAACAACTGAGCAAGCAAGGTGGTCTTTTCGCCCCTCAATGGGCAGCGACAACAATACGTCTACGTAGATACGCGTCAATACTTTACGTTCCCGAACGCACCAGTTTGCGTATATGCCTCAGTCGTAGCATATTTTTGATTTGCATCTGACAAGATCAATATTTCCGCACACGAAGGTGTGCGAATTTACCTGAATCGATGATGATCGTGCCCTACGGGGGAGCCTATGATGACTCGCGTTGAGGCTCTGGTGGAAATGAGGCTTACATCAAATCGAGTTATCGTGGGTAAAAGTAAAATAATGAGATGTTAGAGGAATTTTGATGAGAGCAGATTTAGTTGCCTGTTAAATAGAGAGTTATTGGAGGAAGTTCAGTGTTTTAAATACCTAGGCTTTCATGTGGAGAAGATTGAACTAGTGGCAACTGAGGTAAAGTCGGGAGCAAACGTAGGGTGTATTGATGAGTGTAATAAGCTGGGTGCATTGACGAGTGTAATGAGCTATAGGACGTTGTGGATGGAAGCAAAGAGAGGTTCGCATAAATGAGTAGTTATCTCAACTGTGCTCTACGAAGGAAACATGGGGATGAGAGCAGAAGAGAGGAATAGGTTAAAGGTTTTCGAAATAAATGGTTTGAAGGGCATTGCTGAAGTGACGTCGAGAGACAGGAACGACGTTGTTTGTATCAGAACGGGGATGGGGAAGAAGATTGAGGACAGAGTAGACTTGCGTGTTCTGTGATAGTTCAGGCACATGGTGAGGATGAATGATGGGAGATTGGTGAAAAGAGGTGCCCTACGGGGGAGCACTCTGTGACTACACATTAGAACTCCGGTGGAAAACAGAAGAAACAACTACTACTACTGGTGAAAAGAAGGACGAAGGTGGAGGTGAGTGGAAGTAGGCCTAAAGGCAGACTAACGTTTGGGTGTGAAGCAAGCGTTTGGAAGGAGAGACATGAGTGTGGTAGTAGCGAGAGAGGGTGCAATGTATAGGCGTGAAGGGAGAATGGATGACTTGTTAACGCTGCCGTGGTATGCTTTTCCACCCGTGGCATTTCGTTGAAAGCTGGTTGGTCGTGGGAAGGGGGACTCGGTCACTATGACGCAACTGGCACTATCGGCCCACAGTGTGATGCACTGTCAACCCAGACTGTGTTGCGGAGTCTTCCGGCCGGACCCATTTGCACACAAGGGCTAAGTTGTTGGAGTGCGAGTGTATGAGAGTAGTGTGAGGTGCCCCTCGCCGTTGGCCTGAGAGATTCGGCCTAGTGTCTGTGTCATGACACGCTATGTCTCCGAGACGAATGTTTTATGAGCTAAACTATTAAATCCTGTTGTGTTTTAATAAAAAAGCTCATCAATTCTTGTATACACCAAATGATTGTATGGTCAGGCATTCAGTTTGCTGGTTTTATGAGAGCATCGAAATAATTGTGCTGCCGTGCAGGTATGGTGGAAGAGCTCCCCCTGGAGCTGCGTGGGGAGCTGTGCGCGGTGTACGGCAGCGGAGGTGAGCTGCTGCGTCACTTTTGGTCCTGCTTTCCTCCCCGCACGCCACAACTTGTGGCAAAGCTACACACTCTTCACGCCACACTCACCAACTACCACCAGGCTACGCTACGACCCTTCCAGGTGAGCCGATGAGACATTTTTAGGTGAGGCTAGGCAAACTGGACCTATCTAGTGAAGCGATGAGTCTTACTCAAGCGATTTTATAAACTCAGTCTCACACTACGATTGAGGCGAGGTAGTCAATCCTACTCTTAGTGGAACGGGGAAGGTCGTTAATGTTATGACACCACCCCAGCCCTTTCTGTGTCGTAGGAAACGAATCTGCCAGGCACAGTATTTTTTATTGATATTGATTTCATTTTGATTAATAATTGAATAATGTTGTAGAAGTTCTTCAGATTCTACTTTTGATGATATCCTGAAAAGACAAAAATAGGTTGCAGCGTAGGGATTTTTATTTCAATTATGACGACCACCGTTCCGTGTCTATGTTTTAGGATAAAGCGGTCCGGGACTATAACTGCCGGAGCGGTTTGTTGGACCACCTCACTCACATGTTCCACACCGCTAACATCAAGTACGAAAGCTGGAAGAGTCGGTACGGCGGTGGCAGATAGGAGCAGCCCTGCGGATTTATCTTGAAAAATTTAAACTCATAGGGAAATTCAAATAAGGTAGTCGCTTCATAATTTTTTTTTTGGGTAATGCTGAATGACCACCTGGTGAGCCTTTGCATTCTTTGCCGGTTGTCAGCATGGATTTGCGGCTAAGAATTTTGTATCAAATGCCATATTTTTTCCAATGTTAACCCGCGCAACTTTTTCTAGAAGCGCAATTTCCTAAGGAGGTTTGAAGTACGAACAATATTTTTAGTCTTAGTCTGGACGTGTAGCTAGCTATACAACAGGGCTGTGACGCCTAGTGTTGGAGCGGGGTTCGGCAGGTAAGATGGTAACACCTATCGTAGTCTGCATAGCCTGCCCCGTCTTGAGGCGTATGCAGAAGACATTCCTATGTGATTTTGGTGCAGGATTAGAACAAAGATTTCGTGTGAATAGAGCCATGTAATTTTTTGCACTTCTGAATGTATTTTTTAGTAGACAAACGCAATGCTCATCTGTCTGTAGCATGATAATAACGCCTGATTTTGCCAGTTATCATCCTGCAATTTTTCACTTCGAGCTGTGGCACTAAAATATTTTCTTCCATGTCAAGTTGAATATAGGAGGAGGGGCATAGTAATTTTGTATGAAAGGTTAGTAAAGAAATAAGCTTGAATATGTGCTCGGTTACGTATAATGCTTGAAGATCTATTAAGTTGGAATGTTTATTAAAGTTTGTGTTTGAGATGTACGGCGTCATGTTTGGTTTTCTCTCCGTCCGTCGGCCTTTCAGTTCTCGTTTGTTATCAGAGCAGCTACACTTAAGCTTATACCAAAGGGATTTGTTTTAGGTTACTCTTAAATTGTACCATTGCATTTACGTGACCAGTTAATGTAATAGTCGCAATGCTCGTGAACTTCTACGTGGACACTTGATCAAAGATACTATATGTTGCCTTACAACTGCACTTATACATGAAGACACAGCCACATCCTTCCAAGGTTCTTCCACAATTTGTGGCGTTGGAAACTTCATGTTTCTGCAACAGATGTCGTAACTCTTGAGTTGACTGTCGTTTGGACGATACAGAACCCTGCTTGTTTGCCCTGCGCGTGTTAAAATATTGCTGAACCTGGACCTAATTTTGAATGTATTTGAAGGCTAGTTGACGAAATGTAAATGAAATAACAAGTCGCTCAAAACATCTGAGAACAATCAGGTAATTACGTGGTGGCTTTGTTGTTTCCTCGTAACCATCTGTTATTTAAGCTATTTTGCGGGGAATGAGTTGCTTAGCCTTACAGATAGCAAGTATTACATCATGTTCAACTTCTCCACGGATCGGATTAATTTGTATAGTATTAATGCTCTGAAGCAACTTCTAATCTTTGCTAATTCAGATCCGATAATGTGTGTAACAGGAAAATCATTGTATCGTTTAGGCGCGAACGGTCTTTTAGTCAGTGCAACATAAGCGGTTTCAATGCGAGATAAGGTTTGTGCCTTCCTGGCATTAGCTTCATACTTTCCTGGCACTCTTTTTCATGCGGTTTTACCATTTAAGCAACTACCCTTGTTGGATTCTCAGTACTTCCTAAAACAATTTTTGCTCAATGGGAACTCGACTCGACTGACAACATAAGTTTTGTTTGTTTGATATCTAATGTGTAATTTCTTTCAACCCGGTAACTATGCCTCATCTTCATTGCTGGTGCCAATCTATAATTTGAAGTTTAAGGCAAGGTTGTGGCATGGAGCCTCCAATAGATCTTGTAATGGAACGGCGTGCCAAGTTTTAATAATCCAGTTCTTGGTCTGTTGTTCTCATGTGATTCATTTATAGAGACGGTGAGTTTTATGGAAGGCCTCTTCCTTAAATTCGGTAGGGGATGAACTCTTTTAACGTGGTGTTGCGAACGGAAGTGTGTTAGCAATTAAATTTTCACCTTATTCGTTTCAAATTTTACTGAGTTTGAACTAGACTTACCTAATATATTTATCGGTTATGTACAGACATAATTAGGTGGTTCAAATCTTTCTAAAGTATAATAAATTGTTGAAAGTATATTGTTGGTCGCTGCAGATGATCCAATAATGAATGTGTTGATTCTACTGTATTTCAAAGAGCCCAGATGTAGACCTTTTCACTTTGTATAAATTGACAAGGCAAGCTCAGGTTGTACAGCATTTTTCATGTCAGTTTATTGTTTAAGTAATTTCAACAAATAAGTTTGCGTTCATGAGGGCAAGAGAAGGGATGTGGGCATTATCTCTACGAAACTGAGATGAAAGTCTTCTGTACTTGGTGTTTTACCTAAACCTAATCGACCACATCGCTGATATATTGTTGCATATGTTAGAAATCTTCTGCACTTCGTATTTCGAAATAAGCACATAATCTAATCTGTGCACTTTGTATTTTGCCACGACCTAATCGGCTCCATTTCGAATATTTGTTTAACAGGCAGCTATTTTTCTTGTTGCTAGTCCGTGAGACGAAATTAGTCAGTAATCCTGTGTATCACTTACTTTATCGTCTGCCCTGAAAGGTCATGCCATTAGCCGTATTGTTTCACGAATTCGCATATATTTATTGCATTAGGTTCAAATCCTTGAAACCATGCCATTTATTAGCTGTATGGGAATAGATTTCGTATTTCGTTTGCATCCACGGTTACCCTGAGATTTGTACTGCATACCGTTATACGAGTATGATAGTAGCTTTTAAATCATATCTTGACAAAACCATAACTTCTCGATTAAATCGTGACAAGTAAAAGTGTCGAACGCATTTTGGCATACCCAATAATCCCTTGGTGTTACTTGAATTTTTGAATGTTTTTATTAGTCTAAACCGGTTTTCTTGGTACTCAAATGTCATTCTTCCTACATTTACTTTAGGATTCTCTATTACTAATTATTAACTTTTGTTTATGTGAAGTATTTCATATTTCAATTTCTAGTCGCCAAAAGATTTCTCACATAAACTTCAAATTTAGAAGAATACTTGAATTATCGTCATTGCTTGGATGGGATTAAATCTTTTTCTGAATGTTCTTTCGTTCACAGGTTTAGAAGAAATTTTTATCTTGCTAAGACTAGTTGCGTACGGTTGTTGTAAAGTACAGTTGCGGTCGTGAACTGCATCGCATCGTTCTACTAATGTAGTAATGACTGCTTTTCATGCCATTAACTTTCATTAAGAAAACTACTCCTACAGAATCGATCAAATTTATCATCATTCGGATGAGGCTTGTAATGTAATTGTGTTACTACTCGTGTTCAGAAGTCGTTTGTAACGTTAGCTCACTCATAGGGGATTCTGGTGGCCTCTAGCAGCGACTGGTTCACAACCCTACTATTTAGTTCTGTAAATGCTCGCTACCCCGACAAGCTGTCCTCACAAAGAACTGAACCGAGAGATACACTCATTGTTTCCTCTACATGATGACCGTCGCCTCTGGCCCAGAACTGTGCTTTTGAGTCGAGTGTGCCCGTTACTTCTGGATATTTCGTAGCCTTTGGTCCAGAACTGAATTACGGAAAGTCACGGATGCCCGGTTCCCCTCGCGCCCTACGGGGGAGCCTATTATGACTCGTTGAGGCTCAAATCAAATCCGCTTGGCACTCCAATCAACTGGAAAGGATTAGTCGTTGAGATTAGTGTACAGTGTACAGAGTGTTACGGAAAGTAAGACATAGCCTATTCGCTTATTTTTACCTATTTGTACATAACATTAAAAATATGATCATATGTGTAATTCATTCCATATTCGTCCTTCTGCTGTTAAGTGATAACATGCAACAATGATATTTTTGCTAGCAATGTATTGGTATATAAACAAATAGCCTTGTTTTAAAACGACGAAATTATGTTGAACTGTCCCCAAGACATTTCAGTTTCGAAAAAAATCCTGTTAACGTTGTATATGAAATCGCCCAACGCTATTATCAACCCAGTTTTTTGAAAGCGCATTTCGAAGCAAGTGTTCCCTCGCTGATATTCCTAGTGTTGAATGTTTTTTATGAAGCTTACAATGAATTTTGATAATCGACGTGACGGGCGGCTCAATAAGAACAGCGACAATTTAGCATTCCTACGAAGGAGCTCGCAATGACTAGCGCCAGAGTTCCGGTGGCGATGGACCCCTTAATCTTAGCCACCTCTCGTCCGATCAAATGATGGTAATCATATCATACGGTGTGGTGATGTCACCAACGAGTCGATCGTTCACTTTCAATTGGTTCAATCTGTAGAGTGTAGTTAAGTGGCAAGAAGGAGAGAAACAATACTCAGTGCATGTAATTTTGAACTAGAAGCTACTGTAGTCTTGTCACTTTTTATTTGAAATTTACTACACGTAGAGGATGATTTTGAAGACATAATAAAACAAAATGCCGTGGTGACAACCTAACCAATTGGTGATATCACACAGTGGAATCGCGCCCTATGGAAGAGCTTATTTTGACTCACTTTGAGGCTCCGGTTGAAATGAGGCTCAAATCAAATCACACAGTGGAATTCACAAGTTGATTTTTTCACCATCACTATTGGACGATAAGACAGCAGAGGGAGAGGCGCGATTGACCAGATTCTCCCGCCGCTAGCAACTAACTATCCGTCGTGTGAAGCGACGATGGCCAAGTCTCCAACGAATTGATCTTCATCAACCACTTCCTTGTCTCTGCATCGGCAGCTCTGAGAAATCTAGCCATCTTACCAGACGAAGTCTCACTCTAACCTTCTGATACGATGGAAATGAGGCCAAATCAAATCTAACCTTATGACTTGGATATATTCATCAATCTCGTCACCAGCCAAACATCATCAGCGACAACAGCCTTATCCCTCTCTACGGATACCTTAAGATTACAAGCGACGTAGACCAAGACAACTCAGCTTACCGTTTTCTTAAGAGCGACGCTAAAGACCAACGTGGTTGGTTCCTGATCCTTATTTCTGAAACTTGTTTCTTGCACTCCAAGATCGATTTTTTTCAATGTCGCCATTCGATGATTAAGCTTGCAAAGTAAAAGCTGCGCGTGACCGGATTCGCAAACCTCCGGCCCCCAACCACCCGCCCTTACAAGCGACGTTGGCCAAGACAACTCTAGCTTACGGTCTTCTTTAGAGCGACGCTGAAGAATAATAACTTGGTTGATTCTTGATCCTGTCTTCTTAAGAGCGACGCCGAAGATTACCTGCATGGTTTTTCATCCTTATTATGAAAATTGCCTCCTGCACTCCCAGATCAAATTTTTTTCAATGTCGCCATTCAATGATTAAGCCTGCAGAGTAAAAGCTGCGCGTGACCGGATTCACCCAACACCCGCCCTTACAAGCGATGTTGGCCACGACAACTCTAGCTTACGGGCTTCTTTAAGAGCGACGCTGAAGAATACCTATTGGTTTGTTCTTGTATTCTCAGATAGAATTATTTCAACGTCGCCATTGGGTGATAAAAACTGCCGAGTATGAAAGATGTGTAACCGGATTTCTCCATTTCCGACGTTGATCAAATTTCCAAGAGTTCTAATAGAGAGAAGCCTGAAAAAATCAGAGCTCTCTAAAAGGACATTAAAAAACAGAGCAGTCAAGATTTGTTTATTAGTATAATATAAACAGGTTCAACGACGGTGATACAACAGCGAATTCCGATTGGGACAACACTGCAAGTTGTCTCTATTTATTATTTGCTTTCATGTTCCACCGGAGTCCCAACGCGAAGTTAATGCAGACTACCCCGTAGGGCCGTCGGCAAGCAAGTTGTCTCGAATTGCATAGACACGGTTGCATTGGCGAGGTTGACGCAAAATAGATACAGATACAGACTTGGCTGAAATTCCCCAGCAAGAGGGGTGGCCGACGGCAAGGCGCACATTATACGCACACACACCTTAGCCCTTTTGCGCTGAAGGGTCCGGCCGGGAACCCCGCAAGCTGTTAGAGGTCAGTGTCGGCAGCAGGGCCCGACAGCGTGACTGGTTTACTCCTGCCGCGTCATGATGACCGGGTCTCCCACCGCCCACGACCATCCTGTCTCAGCGATATGCCTAGGGCGGGAAAGCACATCAGGGCAGAGTCAAAACTTATCCGTTCACAATCATTCTCCACTCACGCCTATCCAGAGCACGCTCTCTCGCTACCTACACACTCACGTCTCTCCTTCCTAAAGCCTGCTTCACACCATCCATCCACCCAAACTTTGGTCTTCCTCTAGGCCCACGTCCACTCGCCTCTGCCTTTAACAACAAAATAACTAAGAGAATATCGCTAAGGAGTCTTTTACGCGAAAACACGTGTCCCTGATACGTTCAAGGACCAACAGTCTGACCCGGAAAAATAAGCCAGGAAACACGGAACCCGTGCTTCAGGTTTGCACATATGCAGGCAACTCACGCATGAAAATTAACCACGCGTATATCTTCTAAAGTCAAAAAATAAAAATTGAAAAAAAGGGAAGAATCATGCGGAACATGTTCTTCCTTACGTTACGTAGGAAGAAACAGGAAATCTAGAAACACGACAATTGAAGCTAGTTCAATTTCATTACAGTCAAAGAATTATGACTTCGAAGAAAGAGATTGTAATAAATCGATTATCAGTGCTGTTTTTTCAGCGTGGCCGGGTTGGGATGTCTGCTCTCCGCGTCTCAATCTGGTGCGGTGTCTTACACAATACCAACAGAAGATTCAGATATCCCATTTCAACGAGATGCTATACAAATGCAGCCACAGATGCATACACTATCCCGAATCACGCAGGAAATGGGGTGGCCGACGACACAGCTAACATCACACTCCTCTCATACACCCACACTCAAACAACTTAGCCTTTTTGCACTGAAGGGTCCGACCGGAAGACCTCGCAAAACACACTGCGGGTCATGAGCGGTCAGAGTAAGCAGCACGGTCTGACAGCTTGACTGGTTTACGCTTCTCAACACCCATCCACCTAAACTTTGACCTACTGCTAGGCCTTTATCAATCTCCCTTCATCCATCCTCACCACATGCCCGTAACATCTCAGAACGCGCGAATCTACTCTGTCCTCTAACTTGTTTAACATTTTCGTTCTCATTCGAACGACGTCATTATTGATCCTATTTTGTATCGTCACTCCAGCCATGCTCCTCAAACATTCTATCTCGAAAACATTCAAACTTCTTTCCGTTCCATTCTCAGCCCTTACATTGGATCAGTGTCAAGGCTTTCTAGTGCACTGGAGTCAATGTCCTTCTGGCACCGAACGTCAAAATAGCAGCCAGTGCTGCATTAGGTCGTCGTCAGTCTCCGGGATCGCTTCGACTCACGGTATGATTAGGTCACTACTGTCTAAGCCCTTAAGTCTCAGTTCTGTTGAGCAGTTAGGGCAACTATTCTTGCATTCAAACCTCTCTTTGCTTCCATACCCACCGTCCTACAGCTCATTATACTCTTCCGTGCACCAGATTTTTCACTAGTTCAGTCTTCTCCGCATGGGAACTTGGGTACATGACACACTGAACTTACTTCAATAACTCCATTTAGGAGGACACTAATTCTGCTCTCAGCAACATTCCTCGAGCATCTCTATCTATTTTGAGTCAACCTCGCTAATGTGCCCGTGCCTATTCACTTGAAGCTTCCTCCACTCACACTATCAAACTTTGACACTAGCCTACACAGCTTCTCCGAATCCGCCAACAATGCGGTATCATCCGCCAACAGGAACTGGTTCAAATGCCAATTCCGCTCCGCTCATTAGCTTCCAACAGGTCTAAGCCACGACACAGTACTCTCGCGTTTACCTCCCTGGCCACTCCATCCATGAAGAGATTAAATACTCAGTCATAACGCAGCCTCGTCTCAAACCCCCTTTCACTTCAAACGTATCACTAACCTCGATCCCCACTCACATTCTCTGCTACCAACATCACAACAGGTTTTGTCCTCCCTCCATACACACTCAACACTCTCTACAGTGCTTCCCTCTCGTAGGCTTTTTCCAAGTCAATAAATGCCCAGAACACATCATTATTCTTCGCAAGGTACTTATCACAGATTGGTCCAACTGCAAAAATCTGAACGGCACGCTCTTTATTGCTCCTTAAGCCACACTTTTCCTCGCAAATTGTACCATCCGTACAGTTTTTTAATTCTTCTGATCAGCACTCTCTCGTACAAGTTATCAACAGAACATAACAACTGATAGCTAGCTACCTCCTGAGTTGCAGCACAATTTTTATGCTACAACTCAAGATTTGAAGTATCCAATTTCCATGAAATATCAATCACGCGCATAACAAAAACATTAAAGTATCGTCGGTATCATCCGATTTGCCACCGATACAGAGAACACAAAAATGGCTTATACAGATACATCTCATCGTCATGCACCAGTTTGAAGTCTTCCTTGGCCTTCCCAGATGGCGTCTCAAACTCTCAGATCAATAATTATGCAATACCGTCTAGGAAAGGTCTTCTAGATTGACTGTTAACAATAAAATTACAAGATTTCCAGTCGAAAGGCAATACATTACTAAAATGAAAGCAAATTCATAAAATATAGAGGTATCCTAGCATTAAAAACACGAGGCAACATGGAAAGCAATTCTTAAAATATGGAAAGGGATTCTTAGAGTAATATATACCATGACACAATATTTAACCAATTCTCAGCCATATCCTAGCAATCTTTTAGTTCCCCAACAAAACTGTTATTCTTTCCCATCACTGATAATCAGCAAGTCACCTACTATCCCACATCACTGATGATCAGCAAGTCGCCTACTATCCCGCATCACTGATAATCAGGAAGTCGCCTACTATCCCCCATCACTGCTTATCAGCAAGTAGCCTACTATCCCGCATGGAAAACGAATCGTTTGACGTCACCATCGCCCTGCTATGCTACACAACCTCTTAAAAGGAGCTTAGACTGTGCCCAATTAGCTAGTGACTCAGGTGCTGTGAGTGCTTTCGTTGGTCGGATGCAGTTGCTGCCGACAAACCAACGGCACTTACAATAGAATTGGAACCCACGTCTTTCATGAAGGTGGAAGCTCAATCCTCTACATGACGCAGAGCTACAGTAATTCCCTACCATAACCAAGCAATTAATAATTTCTCGACGTTCACACATTTCATCAGACGCCAAGTCTGGATGACAGACCTTTCTACGACCATCAAAAACGCAGGACATGAGCAAGGTTGACTAGCGAGTCTGATATCAGTACAGATCACATAAATTAGAGGCATCAATTACTAGTCTGGTAATACTCGTTTCAACGCATGTATAATATTTCATCACTGTATCCAAAAACTTGAAATTTGTTATGTCAGTTTTAAGTGTTAAAAAAAAGCGACATAATACTTCCTATTTTTTCTCCGAATTAAAAAGTCATCACGCGACTTGCGCCCGGACTTGATTGAAAAAACTCCACTACAGAAAAAACTAAACAAATAATACACTTTCCTCAAAGTTAATCTACAGCACCAATGATTGCCTACAAAAATAAGTGTTATCAGGATAAGAAGCAGTACCGGGAATAGTTCGTTGCTCGGAGCTGATAACGGGCAGTACTGTTTGGTGAGGGTCGGATTACCGACACAAACATGCAGTGTAAGGCAAGAGGACAATTTCCGCGTAGTTTGTTATCTCCAGAGTATTTTTTTGTTGGGAGAAATTAACAATTTGTTGCATAAAGTTGACAAAAAAAGTTTAAAAATGTATTTAGATACTGTATACCCTACGCTGCCGATAAACGCACAGAAGATTAGATGGAGGGGGGTTCATGCCCACTAGTGAAGCGCACAGAAAGGAGTATATAAAAGGTGAGTCAAGCGAAGCAGAAATGGAATAAACACACTGAAAAACAATGAAATTATTAAAAATGTTATTTACGAGGAGAGTTGAAGAAAGTCTTATCCATATGCATTATAACAGGTTATCTTATGCGACATCATCACATGGGGTTCATAAACATCTTGTACAGTAGCGAACGAAAATTCATTTAGGTTTAGTCTAAAACCAGAAAAACAAGACTTTTCCCACTTGGAATTTAACTACGCATAAAACTTTCTGACGGTATTATATCTGGCCAAAGCTTCTTCATGAATAATATCAATTAAATTTCCGATGAGTTGAAATATCGAGCGGAAAATTTATCATTGAAATTCTTCATTAATCATCAATTTTTACCGAATTTTCTTTCGCTAGCACTGTACATCCAATTTATAGGTGCAATAAGAGAACACATTTTGCAAAGTAAACTAAGCAGATAAAAGACGATTCTAGTTGCGGCGTGTTCAATTAACAAGGACGTAGAGCTTTGATACATCCTTTTGGGCGTGATAACACTTCAAAAGCAGTTACAAATGTTACTAAAGACTATGTTAACTCCATATTGTTGGTATGCGGCCACATGCACTAGTAGGTTGTTGATAATACCTAATTCGATTCAAGCCTCACTTCCACCGGAGCCTCAACGTGAGTCATTACAGGCTCCCCCGTACGGCTAGCCGATCACGGATTCCAGTAGGCTCGCACACTTCGGTGTGCGAGAAAAAAACGTTGCCAAAGTTAGACAATTTTAAAAATTTCAGTCGTGTCAGACGCACGCTGGTGCGCACAAGAAAAACATTTAGACGGAACGAATCTCCGCTTTTAATCATTGAGAACTTCAAGAGTAACATGCATGCACGATAGTACGTACAGGTAGCACGTCGAGACTAGTACAAGGTTTACGGCTACACGGATAGAGTCAGCTCCGACAGCAACGCAACGCTATGTTTACAGCTACGCGGTCTAGTTCGTTTAGAGTACAATTAATTCAGGAAGATATACTCAGACGAAACGAATCCCTGCCTCCCACTCCTCATAACCTCAAGACTAACATGTACGCGCGCCAGTGCGCACAGATAGTATTGCCGACATTGGTACAAAGTCTACGGCTTAACGGATTAGATCAACTCCAACCGCAACGCATCACAAGGTTTATAGCCACACTGTTCACGCCAACCACAGAAATTACAAATGGTCCGTGCACGCGCGAGCTATTGGTCGAAAAAAAGTGACACGAGATGGCAGGTGATTGAATAAGAATAGGGTAAGACTGAATAATAGATGGCAAGCGAGAAGCGAAACCAAAAGACATTCAAGTGAAATAGCTAAAGGAATGCTGAATCACGGTCGCACATATTATTTGCTGAAACTGCCATAGATGAAGTTAAAGTAGTACAGTAAGGAAAGAAAATTTGTTCATGGTGAATCTAAAATAAATAAAAAATAGGACTTTTCCCACGTGGAATTCAAGTTCACACAGATTTTTTTCTGTATTGTAACTGGCCAAGCCTTCTTCGTGGATAATATCGATTACATTTCCAATGAGTTCAAAAGCCGAGCGGGAATTGATCATTGAAGATTCTCTTAATATTTTATCAGGAACGAATTTTTTTTCGCTCTTGTACAGTAACGAGCAAAAATTCGTTCATGATTTATAATTGAGTAAAATTTTCAAAGTCCATTCTTATCTTCATATTTGAATTCATCGAAAATTTGATCAATATACCCATAAAAAGGCTTTGTCCACACATAGTACCGTAAGACATTTCTATATGAAGTTGAATTCCACGTGGGGAAAGTGGAATTTGTTTTTCCGGTTACAGATTAAAACCATAAAGCGATTTTTGCTCGCTACGGTACATCTACTTACCACGCCATTCAACACACTTCAGACCTTCGAATCATTGCCACACCCCAAAACCTGTTTACGACGATAAAGACACTTCGATGTTTTCATGAAATCAGATGATTTAAATTCTTAGCCACACCGCAAAGGCTTCAAGTTGTTGCATTATTGACGTACACAAACCTTTATTCAATTAAGAACATTCATTTGGTAAATTGTAGTTTATGGGAAACAATGCAACTCAAGCAGTGGCAACTTCGTTCATTGACACAGCTGTTATACACTGCTATTTACATCACCTCGGAAAGACCATATCAAACATTAGACAGCACTGTTCTGGAACACAGCAACATTGACAACAAACCTCAGACAGACCTGTTCTGGAACACCGCACCATATACCTTCTTCAAACCTCAGACAGCACTGTTCTGGAACACCGCAACGTTGACAACAAACCTCAGACAGCACCGTTCTGGAACATCGCAACATTTACAATAAACCTCAGGCAGCACTGTTTTGGAACACCGCACCATGTACCTTCTTCAAACCTCAGACAACACTGTTCTGGAACACCGCACCATATACCTTCTTCAAACCCCAGACCACACTGTTCTGGAACACCGCACCATATACCTTCTTCAAACCTTAGCCGATCGTTGGTAGATTCAGGAAAACCGCACAATTTCTTCTAAGAGCTTACACTCGCCCGAGTTCGTCTGCTCATTTAAATAAGTACCTATTTACGTTCCACTTTGATTTTCCTCTTATAATTATCTGCCTAAGATGCCGAGCTGTTACAGCATAAGCGACACGAACTTAATAGTTACTGAACTCTACACAACCTCTAAAATCACGACAACCTCACAGTCACTGTTACTTCTTGCTACTGGACGACGTTTGAAACTGCAACACGGCCGTTGAAGCAGTTCTTGCTGATACAGTCACTGAAGAACTCCAATTTGCGTAATAAGGCAATGTGAACAGTAGTAAATGTCGGGACGGTATCTAGATACAACTTCAAATTTCCGTCCACATAGTATCCTGAAAATGCATCTAGATCAGATGCGACCAAACACTGACTGCCAGTGTAGCTAGTGAACAAAAAGGCAACACACATCTCGACTAGTCATAATACAGGATACTCTCGAAACAACAAGTAAACGAGAAGGCACATAACTACATGTCGACTAGCTGGTCAGAATGCAGAGTGTTATAAAGACACTAGGTAAATGGGAAGGCACACACACACACATGTCGACTAGACAAAATATAAAGGTCTCTGAAGTTATTAGACGAAATAGCGAACACCTATGAACTAGCCACAGTATGAAGTTGAGTAAGAATTAGCTGGTGTTTAGCTGATGGAGTATTAATAGCTGATACTCTGAACAGTATGAGAACTGCGCAGAATTTACTCACTGCCAAATGATCTATGAACTACAAGGACCGTAGATGAATGAACAAACAATGGATCTGATCGTAACCCTTAGTCCAATTCCAGATAGACATGATACAGAAAACAGGGGTGTTATCAGAATTTCACCATGTACGCGTATTCTCTACAGGTCAATGAATGCATGAAATAGTCTCACGCCGACTCCAAGGACTCCAAGGGAGTAAATGTTAGCTATGTGCTGAATGCAATATTAAAGAAGTACATTTGGTTTATTTTTTCATAGCTAACAACTTGATTTGAAAGGTATCACGAACACTATTAAATAATATATTATAAGAAACGGTATCGGGCAAGTGTCGGCCTTTATCAAGTAGCTATAGGAGTATTGGTAACAGCTGGAAATGGAGCCGTCTGTTACCAATACTTCGATACTCTGCCCGTATCGGAGTACGGGAAACAGCTGAAAATAGAGCATCAGTACCGGCCGCAATTTGGGTATCGGAACACCTCTATTTTCTAGAAAGTGGATCATGGGGAAAAACGTCTCAATATTGATAGTCCAGTAAAACCATGTAATACACAATGTTAGGTCCATTGACTTTCATACAACACTGATATTTTTCAGTGAAAGCTGCACAAAATACAAAAAGATTAAATTTCCCCGTGTTTTCAATCTCTCAACAAAATTCCCCGTATTTAAAACCTCTTAACAAGATTCCTCGAGTTCACAATCTTTCAACAAAATTCCTTGTGTTTTCAATCTCCCAACAAAAATCCCTGTGTTTTTAATCTCTCAACAAAATTCCCCGAGTTTTAAATCTCACAACAAAATTCCCCGAGTTTTAAATCTCACAACAAAATTCCCCAAGTTCTCTATCTAAACAAAATTTCTCGTTTTTTTCTAGTCTTTATTCGAACGAAAGTACCCGAGTTGCCCGTCTGTTGACACCCTTGTCATGGAAGGAGGACGAAACACCGATGCCACGTATCCGATGCTCCTCGTCTTCGCTAGCCCAGGCCGTGATCCTCAAACAGGCCGGGAGGGATCTCATCCTGTATGAAAAAAATATTAACCGGTTACTTTAGTTACGAGGACATTATTTTGGGACCTCACAAGGGGTGTCGTCTAATGCTCGAACTTATCAAGTTTCCAAAAGTGAAAACATGGCCTGTTTTCAGAGTAATATATATCATATAATTACATTGGTACTGTGCTATATTTTACTCAATAAAAGGAGACTCCACAGTACACGGAACTGCGCCGTCTGTTACGTGAGAAGAATGAATCATTTGGCGGCAGCGTTTAGTTATGACAAATACAATTTGGGTTCGAATTCCAAAGGCGATTTTTTCGAGAAGCGTCAGACAAACTAACATCCAGCCACGATTACATTAGATTAGAGTAACAGGGCTTTCTAGCGCGCTGCAGTCCACGTCAGACAAACGAACATCCAGCCATGATTACATTAGACTAGAGTGACAGGGCTTTCCAGGGCGCTGCAGTCCACGTCAGACAAACGAACATCCAGCCATGATTACATTAGATTAGAGTGACAGGGCTTTCTAGGGCGCTGCAGTCTACGTCAGACAAACGAACATCCAGCCATGATTACATTAGATTAGAGTAACAGGGCTTTCTAGCGCACTGCAGTCCACGTCAGACAAACTAACATCCAGCCATGATTACATTAGATTAGAGTAACAGGGCTTTCTAGCGCACTGCAGTCCACGTCAGACAAACGAACATCCAGCCATGATTACATTAGATTAGAGTGACAGAGCTTTCTAGGGCGCTGCAGTCCACGTCAGACAAACGAACATCCAGTCATGATTACATTAGATTAGAGTAACAGGGCTTTCTAGCGCGCTGCAGTCCACGTCAGACAAACGAACATCCAGCCATGATTACATTAGATTAGAGTGACAGACTTTTTAACGCGCTGCAGTCCACGTCAGGCAAACGAACATCCATCCATGATTACATTAGATTAGAGTGACCGGGCTTTCTAGCGCGCTGCAGTCCACGTCAGGCAAACGAACATCCATCCATGATTACATTAGATTAGTGTGACAGGGCTTTCTAGCGCGCTGCAGTCCACGTCAGACAAACGAACATCCAGCCATGATTACATTAGATTAGAGTGACAGGGCTTTCTAGCGCGCTGCAGTCCACGCCAGGCAAACGAACATCCAGCCATGATTACATTAGATTAGAGTGACAGGGCTTTCTAGCGCGCTGCAGTCCACGTCAGACAAACGAACATCCA
>SDVV010004715.1:1858-19921 GCA_016164225.1 Gammarus roeselii
GCCTTAAAAACACAGGCAGATCCTCACCACTGGTTGGAAAAACTTCCACTCATCCTCCTAAGCATGCGAACCGCAGTAAAAGAGGACATCGGCTATACAGCAGCTGGTCTCATGTTATAATGCGTTCAGTGTTATTAAAAATAATGTAGGGTCAATCAAGGACCTCTACAAGAGTGTCGGTGCGCCTTGCCGTAGCCCCCCTCTTCTGGAGAATTAGGTTTTACGCCTGAATCTGAACATATGCGAATGATAAGGTTTGAAATTATGGCATGGAAAAATTTAGATTGCATTGTAGCATCATTAAGGAGATAAATAGACAACACTTTTATTGAAGGTTTATTCAGCTATGAGTTGATGTGACCAGCTGCACCAAAGTATTCTTGTATTTCTGAAATGAAAGAAAGAGACATGAGAGAAACACAACCGGCATCTCTCGGCTTATGTCAATGCTGTAATAATGAGTGTTCAGCACGAACTCGGATATACTCACAATTCAATATAAACCTAAGGTCGAACACAATAATAAGGGCAGGAGGACAAGACTAGATTATAGTGATGGGGCTTACTACTGCATAGATTTGATTCGCACCTTATTTACACCGGAGCTTCAACGTGTGTCATCGCACCCTCCCCCGCAGGGCACGGAGATCATCGATTCTGGTAGGTTCGTACACTTTCGTGCGCGAAAACAGCGACCTTTATGAGGGTTAAGCCTACTCACTGACCCAACCTACCGTAAAAAGCTTATCGCTTCAAGAAAACATGCCGGACTATACGAAGCTGTCTAAGCCCGAAACACCTGTGCAAGTGATAGTCTCTCCACCCCATTACGCACAAAGATAACAAAACATTTACGTAGATACGCTATAACCCTTTACTTTCTTATACGCGCTAGTACGCGAATATACCACAATTGAAATATGTACTTGGTTTCAACTTGACAAGACTAATATTTTCGCACGCGAGGCCGTGTGAACTTACCTGAATCAATGACGGTCGCGCCCTACGGGGGAGCCTATTATAACTCACGTTGAGGCTCCGGTGGAAATGAGGCTCGAATCAAATCAAATTTATAAGGGCTAGGTAAAAAATGTAAGGGTAATACACAAGCAAGCTGGTGCATACAGAAATGAGAAGGATTGCAATGCAGCTGTTTCATACACATTCGTATAGTCCGTTATGACTTCCGAAAGAGATTAGTTTTTTCTGTAAGTTAGGTCAGTGAACAAGCTTTTTAGATTGCACGAGGTATCTAAGAAGGCTGATTGTTTTTGTTGCTCAACCCCCACTTCCCCTGCGATGGAGGAGGCACGGCCCGAGGCCCGGGAACCCACCGACGTGTGCGTGTTGAGAGTGCAACAGCAGGTGAGAGGCCCTATATTAGGCCTGCACCCCTGAAGTAGCTGATATTGTCTCGCGGGCGCTCCCATAGACAACGCACTGACGTAATGTTATGGCGGAGCCTGCCGGGTGCGGTGGCTGGGCACGACCTCATGACCGTTTCGAGTGAACCTCGGCATCACATGCAGAGATCGGAAGGTCATTTCCCAGTCTACGCTGGCATGCCTGTAGGGCCGTGTCGTGCCCGCACCGCAGCTTCGACAGGTAGACCCTGTCACCCCTAGCCAACCCAAACTCCTCCACATCCACCCAAGGCGGGTGACAATGCAGGATCGTGGTGACTCTTGTGTTCATCTAATGCATGAGCTGTAAAGTGTGTGTGTATCTGTTTGTGCATTGATGTGTTATCTGTAGGTTTAGGAATGGTCGCGTAAAGAGAACCGAAGTGTGTTGCCGGTGTGTAATGTAAGTGTCGGTTGGTTGGATATGGGTGCAGTAAACTGTGGCAGGGATGTGCCGGGTCTGAAATCTTGTTGAAGAATTGGGTTCCCCTTTTCTCTCCCGTTCGTAAGAGCCATATGGTTTGCATTGCGCTTTTGCTTTTATTCGAATAAATCCTGAATAGAAAACATTACAGAGACGTTTTTACGAGAGAATCTTGATAACATCAGTTGAAAGTAGTTTTCGACCGATTAAGACCTTTGAGTCTTTTAACCTTACTCGGAATCTTAAAACTTTCAAGTTCCTCGACTGTCCTCGAGTTTTTAGGAAAAAGAAACTTCGTCCGTGGCGGCGCGTAGCGCCTTGCGCCTATCTGTCTAAATGTCTTCCAGGAACCGGGTGGCGCGCTCGGCCGTCTGCCGGCTGAAACCCCCAACCCCCTTCCTTCCTATATAAGCGTGAGCTGGCCTACCCCACCATTGCCCGACAAGCCAGAGAAAAAAATAAAGTAGGCCGCAAATAGACTACCGGTATAACAGTATTTTTTCGAATGTAGTGATCTGATGATCAAATTTTCTTAGCATAGCATCGCAACAAACTATACACTTAGAAAGTATCATCCTACAGTTGTCGCTCCGAGCGATTCTTTACTCCTCCTACTGATTTCCTTTCACTCCTTTTTTCTTCCCTGTGTTCTCTACTATTCCCACCTTATCACGACTCATCATCATCATCACCACCATTCATTAGTCGCTCTGACTTCGAAGACAGTGCACTCCCGCCTCACCTGATCCTGACAGATCGTAGCACCTTCTCGAAAGGTAAGATTCAGTGCGCGACGGCCCGTCTGGGCAGTGGAGTAGTGACCCACTGCCCCTAGAGCCACAGATGGGGTCGGCAATTATTGCCCTGCCGCACTGAATTTGCTCTCAGTGAGCTGCGTCTCACGAAACGACAAATTTTCTAGACAGAAATTTGTTGACACGAAAATTTGTCGATACAGTCCTCGACAAAAATTGTCGAAACAGAAATCTGTTGACACGACAATTTCCGCAGAAGATTACGGGCCTAACGAATTGTTTGTTTAGTGTTGTAATTAATTCCTTGGAGTGACCGTAAGAGGTTGTAGTGAGTACCCGAAACACGTTCAGTTCAGTTTTGTTGCTGATGTTGATTGTGTGAGGCCCAAATATCATTCCCTTGAAATAAGTTACTTCAAGGATAGTTGTAGTGGGGCTGTTGGATATTGGAGTGTTGTTGTGCGTGACATAACGGGGGAATGCGGTGTTCACCGTTATCCGGTGTTAATAATGTGATAGACGACTTGATTGCAGACACCTTTATTCTGTTGTCTAGCAGCCAGGCTTCAAGTGACTTCAGGTACTGCTGGACGTGTGCAGCAGCGGTCTCGTGTTTGAGGTGTTGTGTGATTATTGTGGGATCATCCGCGTATGAGCTGATGTGGGTGTTGAGTTCTGTTGGAATGGGCATGTCGTACATTGAAAGGGGAGGGGGAAAGCACAGAGCTCTCTGGGACACCATTGAGGAAGTGGCGGGTTCGAGAAGGCTTATTATTGTATACAGTGTGTGCATGTCTACCGGAGAGGAAATTAGCAAGCTGCCACTCCTTGTGGTTTGGATGGTTGTGTGTTGAGTATTTTGTTTATGAGGACGTGAAGGCCCTACTAATATCAATGGCGCATACCAGGGTTCGTTTAGCTGGCTTCTTTTCGTTCAGGCCTTCATGGATGATCTGGGTGAGGTTGTTTAGGAGAGTAGATGTGGAGTGTTGGACTCTTAAGCCGTGTTGCGTAGAGGAGAGTGGAATATGTGCGTCAATTTTGTTCAGATCCGGTCTCTCCAAGATTTTCGTAGGGTCCGGGAGGAGGGAAATGAGTCTGTATGAGGCTGGATCTGTAGGAATTTTGTTGGGTTTCAGGATAAGGATGATTTTGGTTTGTTTCCAGTTGTTTTAGGATCGATCTGCAATCTTTGTAGCTATTTGAGTAACATATGTTTCCTGGATGGTGTGGTAGGTGGCAAGTGTTAGCATAGTGTTGTTGAGTATGTCCGCTTGTTGATGGTCTGATGGTATGTGATAGATGGAAGGATTGCCTCATGTTTGTCTATGTGGTTCGTGTTTGTGTTGTTGATGCGCCTGATGAGTTTCCAAAATTTTTATGGTGAGATTCGGAAGTTAGTGTTTGTAAGCATATCCCGCCATAGATTCATCTTTTGTTCACGGATATCTGCATATATTTATGTGGTAAAGTTTTGAATCCCAGTGTTTCGGTCGTTGGTGGAGGATAAATTACGAAGGTGGCTTCACAGCTGAATTTTCCGCTTAATGTTGGCCGAGAAAGCTGGATTGAAGCCGCGGATGAACCCGGCGGGTATATATTGTCTGTCTGCATGGGTAAGTATTGTGGTGGAGTGTTTCGCGGCTGTGTCAATGGATGTGTATTGGGTGATGTCAAAGTCTTGAAGGGCGATTTCTATTGATGTTGTGTATTCGTCCCAGTCTGCTTTCTTGTAGTTATGAAAAGTGTGAGGGGGTTTGTTGTGAATTGGGGATCGAAGTTGGTAATTAACGACTATTGGGAGGTGGTCAGATGACATGTCATGATGGACCGCCCAATAGGAAATTAGCGCGAGATTGGGAGAACAGAATGAGACGTCTAGAGAAGTCGGTTGTGTTTTGGGGTTGAAATGTTTGCAAGCGGGTATAAGTGTATCCAGCTGATCAACGTGCGCGCTGAAGTCACAGAGGGCGAAGGTGTTAGTGGTAGTGGTTCGCCCTCACAGAGGGCGAAGGTGTTAGGTGGAATTCAAGTGGGGAGTATAGTGAGGTGGACATGAACTGAATGGAGGGATATATATGTTAAATAGATTGTATTGTTTTTTTTGTCAATTTGTATGTGTTGTGATTGAAGTTCCAAAGTGTGGTCTGGGGGAAGCTGTGCGGTGGTAGGAGCGGTTGTGCGAAGTGAAGATTTTTACGTACTAGTGCAGCGAGTCCACCACCACCGTTGTTGTTAGGACGGTCGTGGCAGAGTATTGTGTATCCAGGAAACTTTGGTGTTCTGGAGTAATGTTTCAGTTTTGTTTCCTGGAGTAGGGCGATACATATACACACACTTCACAGCTCTTGCTTTAGATGAACACAGAGTCACCCGCCTGGGGTGGACGTGGAAGAGTTGGGGTTCCCCAGGGGTGACAGGGTCCACCTGTCGAAGCTGCGGTGCGGGCACTACACGGCCCTACAGTCATGCCAGCATAGACTGGGGAATGTCCATTCAAATCTCTGCTTGCAGTACCGGGATTCACCCGATACCGTCAAGCACGTCATGACGTCGTGCCCAGTCCCCGCACCCGGCAGGCTCCACCATAACATCACGTCGGTGCATGATCTGTGGGAGCGCCCGGGAGACAGCATCAGCTACTTCAGAGGTGCAGGGCTCATTTAGGGCCTCTCACCGGCTGAAGTACTCCCAACACGCGCATGTCGGTGGGTTCCTGTACCTCGGGCTGTGCGCTGGCTGTGGCTCCTACATCGCAGGGGGATTTGGGGTTGAACAACAACAACAATCTCTATTCGTGTGTCCGCATTTCTGGCATTTATAACATCGCATAGATGTTCAAAACAAATACTATCTATATGTTCAAAACAAATATTATCTGGGCTCCCATGTGGAGATGACTGAACTAGTGGAAACTGAAAGGAAGGCGCGAGTGAAGGAGGGGTGTAAAGTGTTGGGTGCACTGAAGAGTGTATTGAGCTGTGGGACGTTAGGGATGGAAGCAAAGAGAGGGCTGCATGAGGGTGTTGTTATCCCAACTGTGCTCTACGGAGCTGAGACTTGGGGGTGTGAGAGCAGAGGATGAAAAAAGGTTGAATGTTTTCGAGATGAAATGTCTGAGGAGCAAGGCTGAAGTAATGCTGAGAGGCCGGATCACCAACGACGTGGTTCGAATCAGAACAGGGATGGTGAAGAAGTTGGAGGACAGAGTGGATTCGCGTGTTCTGAGATGGTTCGAGCACATGGAGAGGATGGATGAAGGGTGATTGGTGAAAAGGGTGATGAATGCGGAGGCGAGTGGTCGCAGGCCTAGAGGTAGACCGAAGTTTGGGTGGATGGATGGTGTGAAGCAGGCGTTAGGAAGGAGAGACATGAATGTGGAGGTAGCGAGAGAGCGTGCAATGAACAGGCGTGAGTGGAGAATGGTTAATTTTGACGCTGCTCTGATGTGCTTTCCCGCCCTTGGCATTCCGCTGTCTGGATACTCGCGGGTGGGGGGGCCCGGCCATAATGACGCGGCGGGGGTAAACCAGTGAAAACTGTCGGGCCCTGCTGCTGACAACGGCTCCTCGGACTGCACTCGTGACCCAGGGTGTATGTTGCGGAGGTACCGGCCGGACCCTTTAGCACAAAAGGGTTAAGTTGTGTGAGTGTTAGCGTATGAGGGTGTGAGGTGGGCCTTGCCGTCGGCCACCATCCTTTCTGGGGGATGCGGCCTAGTGTCTGTATCTGTCTGTATAACATAGCATCGGACTTTGGTTTTGGTGTAAAAAACAAAGGTACGCATATGTAGTTTGTTAAGGTAAGGCAGTTGAATTTCAGCAGATTGGCCGTGGAGGTGTTTCTTTTTGGTGTGATTTTTGATGCGATTTTGGCTTCGAACGCACAGTCCTCGTATTGAGCGAGTCCGGCGATGAACTCATCAGCTTGCTCCTACATGAGATTCTAAATGTAAATCAAGCCTGAACAGATAAAGTTGGATGTGGTATGATTTTACATAACTTTTGGCCTTTTCTTTTCTTCAAGAGTATAATGTCGCTTGCAAGTTGCCGCCGGTGATGATGTTTAGGACTGGACGGCCAGTAATGAAGCCCAGTTCTTCTCGTTGAGTGTACGGACAAATATCCGGTCTGTCCTTGGCGTTGGATTGTTTGTCAAATTTCAACTCCGCGATGTGTTCAATGGTCCGATCGTCTTCGCTGAAGTAGCGCTGTTCGTCTTGGCGAGACCGGCGTTCTTTGTTGCTGGGATCCTGGTCCATGTCATTCGAGAGGGGATGCTAGCCCCTCTTGAATGGGGTTTGTTCTTTCTCCCCATTTCATTTGACCGATTTGATTTTTAACCTTAGACAACAAAAAATGGGGCTAACAAGCGTGCGGCCCAAAGTTCCAGCACAAACAAGGGACCAGCCTGCGCTATCTAGAGGGTTTTAAATCAATAATTGGTACGGGAAAATATGTATTTTCACGCATAGAGTCACTGTCCTTTATGCTGCGAATGTCGAAGGTATGTACAGAAGGTTCATCAACTCCTAAGGTGCAGCGGCCACGAGCACTCCACGAGTGGCAACAATGAGCTTTCACTTTCAATTTACCCGTTTCAGAGCCTCAATTACTCCTCCCCCCCCCTCCCAAATGACGGTGGTGACTGCACCCAAGAACCTGTTTATGCAATAACACTCCAAAAAAAAAACTACACTCCGTGCAGTAAATCCCAAGCATGAAAACAAAAAGGGTAAGAAAAAAAAGGAGCCCTAGAAAAGGTAGAGATAAAGAGCGCATCTTGACTGTTATTAGCCATTCAAAAGTAGAAATTTAGGACCGGTGTACAACCGAACATTGGAAGAGTTGTGAAGTTAATGGAAATTTAAACTAAACATAAGATGCAAATAAAGTAAATAAATGATAAATAAATTCAGGAAGGATGGAAAATGAGATAATGAAGGTGGAAAAAGAGGAGAGTCTGAAAGGAGAGCTGAAGGAGAGTCTGAAAGGAGAGAGTTGAAGGAGAGTCTGAAATGAGAGAGCAAAAACACGATGTTAACCGTCCATACCGAGTGTACATCAGTTATCAAGCGGCATGGGAATGCAAAATTGTTCTACCTGGAGAGTTAATAATTGCCACTGGAATGCTAAAATGATCTACCCTTCGATTAGGGTACCAGGTTTTTCTAGTCGGTTGGAGTCAATGTCCTTCTGGCACCGAACGTCAGATTATATAAGTGACGAAGCTGTTTAGCGCACTCTAGCCATCGTTATTCTGGTGCCGAACGTCAAACCAGCAAACAGTGCTGCATCCAGTTAGTATTTTTTTATGTGTTAGAGTTAGGTTTACTACTGCGTTAAGTTAATATCCTTTAAGAGGCGAACGTCCATGGCATGTGCGGGTGCCACAGGAGGCACAAAAATACCTCAGGTGCTGAGGCCACATGTTGCCAGCACTCCCCGGTTGGCAGTTACGAGGATGAAAGCACTACCTACACTGCTTCCGAGCCCCAAGGATTCGCCGTCATCTGCGTCCCAAAAACTGCTGAGAGGGAAGATGACAAAGAGACAGAAAACGTGGATCCCATGCATGAGATCTACACGAGGTGCAGGGAAGTTCACGCATATGAATAGAAAGAAAAAAGTTGCATGGAAGAGCACAACTTGGTTATTGTTGGCCACCCAAAAGGAGAATAGCTAGGACTGGTGTGTGTGCGTTCGAGGATGCGTATCTGTGTGTGTGTGTGTGTGTGTGTGTGTGTGTGTGTGTGTGTGTGTGTGTGTGTATGTATGCAACAAGTGATGGGAGAGTTGTAAAGAAGAAGTTTGGGATAGGTTAAAGGAAATTTGAACTAAACACAAGATGCGAATGAGGTAAGAAAAGTTAAGTCAACTCAGGATGGGGAGAAAATGAGATAGTGAAGGGAGAAGAAGGGAGGAGTCTGAAGGGAAATAAGAGTGTTCACCCCCCTTCCCCGATTGGGCCGTCAAACCAGCAACTACAAATGCAGAGGTGGGTCAGAGAACGACGTAAGCAACAGGGCGGACAATTCTTACAGGCTCACGTGGGCGCCGAGCTCTTCCTTTCAGCCCTCTGTTTCACAGCGATCTAGTTAAATGCAAAGAAACCCTTCGAACTCATTCATTCACTGTCATTCTCCGCACATTCATAAGGATATAAATTATGTTTCCATTCTGGTGCGTCATAATTATTTGGTCAATTTTGAATCCTTATTTCCCTGTTATTGTTTTTAGAACATAAGGCCATCTACTTATTCATTAAGGCCAGGGGAATTTAACACCGCAGATGACTTTAAAAAACGTTCTTTTAATTCAAGATATTGTTACACCTGAGTGTCTCAACGACTGCAATAGACCCAAAAAGGTGGGTTCTACACGGTTCAGCATCCTCCTCTGAGAGCGAGTGAGTAATTTCTCATGTTTCTTCTACCCTTTTGCCCACGCGGTCGCCCAGCACTTACTCCCAGCCAGTTCCTTGTAAGCGGCGGTGGCGGGCGAGGTGGCGTGCTCGGTGAGGTAGTTGGTGCCTTCGTCACAGGCACGCGTAACTAGTGGGTCTAGAGGAAGGCGGGCCAACAGCGGCGCTCCGCACTCCAAGGACAGGCCCGTTGCGCCTCCGCTGCTGCTAGGGAACACCACACTCTGGTGCTGAGAGAGGGAGATTACATAAGGATAAACAAGGTTACTGGCGAGATAGAGGCAATGTCTAGCAAGTGCCAAACGTCGAATCACCAACTCGAAATATATTGAGTCATCGTCAACTGTGAGTGCAATTCAAGGGGAGGGGAAGGTCTGCTCGGAATGGACCAGTGATGATGCTGTCTAAAAGAATAAATAGGCCAATTTATTTGTAATTCTAACAAAAAACAAACGTCTTAACATTTGTTTTAAGGAACAGTGAAGGAATACAAAGTTTCAATATCCTTTATACGTTGCTGGTAATGAAGTTCTGATAGCAATATGATAACCGGACGGGGTAAAGACACTACCACGCTACAAATTAGGATTCGTAAAAGTCATGATCAGCGACTCGTATTAGAAGAATAAAAATGGCAACAGGCTACAATTGGTAACAAATTGGGTGCTCTTCTCAACAGAACAGTTCTATGGATCTGATATAGACGGACAGTCTCTCCAACACGATGCGATGAAATCACTTGAATCATGGGATCCAACATTTTCATTATAAGCTTAAGAAAAAGCACCGTGATGATTACAACAGTAGTATAGAGTATGGCAATTATTATAACAGTAGTATTGAGCATTGCAACGATCACAACAGTTGCATTGAGTACCGCAATGATAACACCGATGACATTACCTTACAGTGGGCACATTCAAATATTTACAGTGGGCACATTCAAACATTTAAATTCAACATTAAGCTAATATCTATTTTTAAACAAGAGGAATCTTGATATTTAAATAATACATAATCACATATCGTACATAAATTCATTTCAAAAGAGCTTATCATTTCACTTTAACATTCCGTAATCTATCGGCTAATAAAAACATGAGTGATTTGGCTCACCTTACACTTGGGGCACACAAACGATGTCATGTTTTCGATGATACCCACTAGAGGGAGCTTTACTTGCCGACAAAATGTGATCTCTTTGCGTACGTCTAGCAAGGAAACTTCCTGAAAACAAAGATGACTTTAGTCAGAGATGATGTAGTTTCATCTGAAACCGCTTTGTCGCAATGAGAGGAATGCACCAAATTATCCATGACAAATTATGCTTGTCGCCTATACATTTTATTCAAAAACCAGTATCTTAAACGAAACTTCGATCAATATACGTCGTTTGGATTGTGGAAATAAATAAGGAGATGCACAACAAACGACCAATCAATTTTGAAATAGTTTGCTACAAAATGACACTAAGAAACGATCATTAGGAATTCCTTACGTTGAAACCTTATGTGCAAATAACATTAATGGGTTACATCATCCGACCACAAACAATATCAGCTATTCATTTTTTTTATGTGTACATTTCGTTGCTTCTCATCAATCCTCAGATATATTTTCTTTTCATTGAAGTTCTTACCAACGGTTCTAGCATTGCGTAGTGCCCAGTAAACTAATAGTGGCAGCATTTTTTGTTAATCATTATATGAATTCAGCTTCCTCGCACTTACTTGTCTGATCTAAAGAAACGCAAGCCTACTCTTCTAGATCATTTCCAAACACTGGAAAAAACATACCGCTTATGCTAGAATACAGTTTATTTCCTTCCCCTCCGGCCTTGCCTGAGGCGTAGTGACCACTACTGCTGCAGTGCCGGGCGACTGTAGAAGGTACCGCACCGCAGTGAGGTGCTCGTCGCTGGTGCCAGGGGGTGTGTCTACCAGCAGATAGTCCAGCGCCCCCCAGTCCACCTCACGCAGGAACCGCTTGATCAGGCCTAGTGAAAAGACGGCGGATTGGGGCACTGGTGTGGTGTACCAATTCAGGGAAGCGTGATACAACCATTCAATAGATTATGGATTGTTTTACGGCATTGAACAATTATTGCAAATGGAGAAACATGAATATAGTTAAATAACATGCCACAAGCTCTTGAAATTGATTAGCAATGGCTGTTTGTGTGATGAAAAAATAAGTAATCTAAAATCTAAATACTTATTTAAAACATTCAATCCATTAACCGATTACGGGCCTTTCTCTCCTGTGGGGGTCTTTCCCTCCTGTGGGAGAATAGGGCCAACGGCAATACGATCCAGTCCACACTTTCATCTTCTCTCGAACATAAATAGCAAAGCCCTCGACCTTGAAGGGTCCAGTACGGAGCCCAACCGCTCACTTCGGATCCCAAGTGGACTTGGAGGTTGACTTTAAATCAACTTAAATGCATACAGCAGAATTTTAAGCATGAATCCTCAGCATGAGAACGTGAACGAAAGATGAATCCGGTCAAACAGTGCGTCGGTTTTGATGTGGGTTCGAA
This sequence comes from Gammarus roeselii, assembly GCA_016164225.1. Lineage (NCBI taxonomy): Eukaryota > Metazoa > Arthropoda > Malacostraca > Amphipoda > Gammaridae > Gammarus > Gammarus roeselii. Next base: position 13,403 of record SDVV010004715.1, read on the forward strand.
CCCGGTTGCTCCGTTCCTGTCTGATGCACGCGCAGAGCTCGTAAAATTGTGGTGGTCCCAACTTGACCAACATTGAGATACCTTCGACGAACGTCTCAGCGGGTCAAAACACTGAACATAAAACCCTGTGGATCCTTCATGTGCGTTCTGGCTCAGTCGTCCAAAAGCACTGAATGAGAAAAAAAGCTACCCAAAGCACACTATTAACTCCTTAAAGTGTCCCTCAGCTGACCGTTCTTGTTGGGGCCGCGCCACATCACAGCATCCTCGGAGCTCTCCAGCAGAAAGCCTGTGGACATCACGGCGAGGTTCTCCTCCACGTACTGCAATGAAGGAAGGGGCTGAGGTTGGAGCTTGTACGTAGAGCTTTATCCATCTTATGACTAGTTGTTGCAGAGACGAAACAATAGATTGCAGAGTTCATACAAAGTACTTCTCTTAACAAATTATCCGTAAAGCTTCCTAACATTATGAATATACTACATACATATTTGTCATAGAAAATAATACATACCAATTAAATACAACTGTGCAATAGCTCACCAAATTTACTTCAACAGTGGGATTACATAATGTGTGTGATACCTGGTTATTGAATCAATGTGGTTTGTGTTCATTTTGATGAGGGCTGTGAGGGCAAAGCCTAAAGGAAACGATTGTGATGTTGACATCCTCTAGCTATAAGTTAGTTGCATGTCCATCTAAGCTCACAAATCAAGAACAATCTCAACAGCGTAACAAGATTACATTACACAAGAATCAGTAACAAGATTACATTACACAAGAATCAGTAACAAGATTACATTACACAAGAATCAGTAACAAGATTACATTACACAAGAATCAGTAACAAGATTACATTACACAAGAATCAGTAACAAGATTACATTACACAACAACCAGTAACAAGATTACATCACACAACAATCAGTAACAAGATTACATCACACAACTATCAGCATGAAGATTACTTTACACAACAATCAGTAACAAAATTACATGATACAACAATCAGTAACCAGATTACATTACACAACAATCAGTGTCAGGATTACATCACACAACAATCAGTAACAAGATTTCATTACACAACAATCAGTAATAAGATAACATCACACATCAATCAGTGACAAGATTACATTACACAACAATCAGCACAAGACTTCATTACGCAATAATCAGTAACAAAAATACATCACACAACAATCAGCATGAAGATTACATTACACAACAATCAGTAACCAGATTACATTACACAACAATCAGTAACAAGATTGAATTACACATCAATCAGTAACAAGATTACATTACACAACAATCCCTAGTAAGATTACATTACACAACAATCAGTAACAAGATTACATTACACAACAATCAGTAACATGATTACATTACACATCAGTTAGTAACAAGATTAAATTACATAGCAATCAGTAACAAGATCACATTACATAGCAATCAGTAACAAGATTATTTTACACAACAATCAGTAACAAGATTACATTACTCAACAATCAGTAATAAGATTACATTACACATCAATCAGTGACAAGATTACATTACACAACAATCAGTAACGATACTTCATTACACAATAATCAGTAACAAGGTTACAATACACAACATCAGTAACAAGATAACATTACACAAATAATCAGTAACTAGATTACATTACACATCAATCAGTAGCAAGATTACATTGCACAACAATTACAGCACATCAGTAACAAGATTATATTACACAACAATCAGTAACAAGATTAAATTACACAACAATGAATAACGAGATTACATTACACAACAATCAGTAACCAAATTCATTACACAACAATCAGTAACAAGTCTACATCACACAACAACCAGTAACAAGATTACATTACACATCAATCAGTAAAAAGATTACTTTACGCAACAATCAGTAACAAGATTACATTACACATCAATCAGTAACAAGATTACACTACACAACAATCAGATACAAGATTACATCACACAACAATCAGCAATAAGATTACGTTACACAACAATCAGTAACAAGATTACATTACACAACAATCAGTAACAAGATTACATTACACAACAATCAGTAACAAGATTGAATTACACATCAATCAGTAACAAGATTACATTACACAACGATCCCTAGTAAGATTACATTACACAACAATCAGTAACATGATTACATTACACATCAGTTAGTAACAAGATTATATTACATAGCAATCAGTAACAAGATCACATTAAATGGCAATCAGTAACAAGATTATTTTACACAACAATCAGTAACAAGATTACATTAATCGACGTCTGTGCAACGAGTTTTCAACACTGCTTGATAATTTGTTAGCCATCTATCGGCTTCGGTAGGAAGACCCTTTTATCGACAAAGAGATTGGTTTGCACATTTTTTGGCCGTTTTTGAAAGGTATGCAAAACAACGTCAATAAATGTAGTGTGAGTGTGAGCGGGGTGCTTCAACAATCACTATGTCAAGACCGGATAGGCACGACTCTGTAGGTGACATCAGAGTAGTTTATGCCCATGCAGGGCCTGACATTAGTCTCTATATCGTGATATGACGAACAGAGTCACTCTTGAGCATTGCAGTTAAGTCTGCAACCCTACAAACCGATACTTAAACTGCCGTCCTAATCATGTTCAGCTCCCATGCCTTTCCTTACTTACCACCGGGTACAGCCTGTTGACCCACTGCCCCACACACGTATTGCCCTATTCTATTCCGATGTGCAGAGCGAGCCTTCAACTTCCTCTACTCACCACGGGGGACAGCCCCGTGCCCGCTGCTGCCACGTCTTGCCCCACGGCGCCCATCACCCGCGGCTGAGACGGCCCGCAAATGTCCACGTCCAGCACACCGACCTGCGCACATCATAAACATTCTGTTCAGAATTGATCATCCTGGGATATTGCTATGAATGTTTATTTCATAGATATTGCTAGAAGTGTACTTCCGGGGATCAGGCACAGGAGGGTCCTTGATCCTGACCATGGTCCACATCAGCCATATGAACCAGACATAAGATCGAATGCAGGGCAACGTGACGTTACAAAAACTCTTAGCGGTACTTCGCACCAAACGAATACCCTTGGCAATGGAATTATCACTTCGGTATTGAAAGTGCCCGCAAATATGTTTACTAGGAGTGAGGACAATATACTACACATTCCTTTTATTTCCCACACATTTCCATACATATTAGGTTTCTTTGATACAACTACCTGATCTTTCACTTTTCTGACGTCCCACAGTCAACATTCCGACATCCTTAGCAGTAGCTATAAAGTTGTACATTTTGACCCAGCGTCTCCTACGTACCGTGCACCAAAGCCTTGGGCAGTAATTGATGACTGTTTGTTAGTTATTAGCTCTTACTAGTCCGCAGAGCTCACTAGTTCGCAGCATCCTGTCATTGGGTGTGTGATGTTAGTGAGGACATTTTATCAAGGAGTTTCTTCACCTTTTAACAGTCGCTTTGGAACAAAAATGTTTGTGATTGCATTAAGGGGTCCATCATGTAGTAATGTCGGAACCAAAATGTGTGTGATTGCATTAAGGGGTCCATCATTTAGTAATGTCGGAACCAAAATGTGTGTGATTGCATTAAGGGGTCCGTTATTTAGTAATGTCGGAACCAAAATGTGTGTGATTGCATTAAGGGGTCCATCATTTAGTAATGTCGGAACCAAAATGTGTGTGATTGCATTAAGGGGTCCATCATTTAGTAATGTCGGAACCAAAATGTGTGATTGCATTAAGGGGTCCATCATTTAGTAATGTCGGAACCAAAATGTGTGTGATTGCATCAAAGGGTCCATCATTTAGTTATGTCGGAACCAAAATGTGTGTGATTGCATTAAGGGGTCCATCATTTAGTAATGTCGGAACCCAAATGTGTGTGATTGCAGTAAGGGGTTTCTCATTACCGGAGTTCTGATGTTAGCCTCAGTGAGCCCCCTCGTAGGGGTGTAGAGCATTTCAGCTTTCCCATGCCAAATTATAACCGTTCTTGTCAGCTAATCGAACATTCAACACAGGATTGTCCCTTATTTGTGCTGGCAACTAAAACTGCACGTTAGTTTATTCCATATTTATCGGATAAAACAAGTGTATAACCGATAAGGCTGGTCAAGAAGCCACCGAAGTTATCTGCAGGTTTCAGAAACCACTAAAACCATTACTGAAGTTAACTCGACCATCTGGCACCCTGACCCAAGATTTATAGACTAGACAGGCAGCCTCGCCCGCCGTTCTGCGCATCTCCCCGATACACCCCCACTCGCCTCCCGGTGGTAGTGACGTCAGTTGGGGCCTATCGGTGTCAACATTTATAGACTTGTAGTCTATAAACCTTGGATGTTTCTGGAGCGTAGAGTACTTTGTCTATTTATCAATGAGCATGTCATGCTTGTTTGTATTTAGTATAAAGTTTTGAAGACAATATAATTTTACAAGATTTATTGTTTGTTTGGGAGATGGAAATATACACTATCTTTCAAATAATTGCTCAATTTATATCCAATTGGCCATCTGTAATGCATTAAGCAAGATATTATAACAAAGACACTAGTCATATTGGAATATATGAACCTTATAAGTAGTTAATATGCAAATTAAAAGTCATGTTCAAAGACTAATAATATTATAAATGATATTTCTTGATCTATAATATAATACAGATGCATACGATTTGATCAACTGAACAAAAAGTTAGTGGTTTGTACACGGAGTTATCACATATAACACATAATCTTCAGAAGCACGTGAAACGACACCATAATTAGTTTTCTAACATAGTTTTTATTTCAAGCAACTGAAAACATAATTGCATGAATAACCAAGATGATTATGTATTCCAGTACCCACGATAACTCATAGAAAGTGATTTTCGTTCAAAGAAAACACAATTTGAAGAGAAACTGAGGTAGAACTTTGTATTAACATTCCTAATCATTTGTAGGTTGAAGAATATGCTTTGCAACAAAATATAAAATGAAGAAATGTGATTTCTTGGAGTCGAACAACAGCGATTTTTGAAATAAGATGTCGTTAGTAAAGCTTCCGGAATAATGAATCAATAATAATAAATCCACTTTACGGGGAAATTGATGTAGTTCTTCGCTCTGACAGGGAGCTAGACTCTTCATTATCGCGCTTTTTTTACGTGTTCCTGAACAATGATAGGTAAATAACATAGCGTTCTAATAGATCAAAATTCAAAAAATGTCATTTCAGAGTGATGAACAGAAATGAACATTAATGAATTAAAATGTTAGTGAACTTGCACGCAAATTCATCATTTGAATTACCTAGGTCCCAACTAACGAAGTACATCGCGATGCGGAGAAACCTCTTAAAATGGACTACCTGGGCAACCTTCTAGTCTCTAAATTTAGCCCTGACCTCTATCGGGAGCCGTGATGGGCTTCCGATAGAGGGGCTAGGAACTCCTGTACAATGCTAAAACCCCAACATTCCAAACAAAATGAATTCATGAATGCATGAACGGCAAAATAAATTGAGCAATGATACTTGCCTCTCGAGCTAGAAGCAGTGAACTGCACCGCATCCTCCGGTACAATAGATGAGCGACTCACAAAGCTCGAGGATATGTCTTAACTAAGGCCGTTCAAGTGAAGGAACTCATGAAGAACCGACATCCCGAGAAAACGTGACATACATATGTGCGTCCGCCTCCACCTTTGATAATTACCTCAAAGACCCTCCCCTTACCCAACTACAAAAACTACAAGAGTTCACCCGATTTGACGATTTGATTTGATGTAAGCCTCATTTCCACCGAAGCCTCAACGTGAGTCATAACAGGCTCCCACGTAGGGCTCGACGATCATGGATTCCAGTCTGCTTGCACGCCGAGCTCGCTCGTCTCGTAGTCAAAATTAGAAAATTGTGAAAAATATCAGTCGAGTCAGACGCACGCTGGTGCGCACAATAAAAATGTTTAGACGAAACGGATCTCCGCTTTCAATCACTTGGAACTTCAAGAGTAATATGTATGCGCACGCCTGTGCGCACAAGTAGCATCACCGATATTAGTACAAGGTTTACGGTTACACGGACAAAGTCAGCTCCGACAGCAACGCAGCACAATGTTTACAGCTAAGCGGTCTAGTTCAGTTTTAGTTAGATGCAGATAAAGACACTAAGCCGAAATCCCTTAGCAAGGGGGGTGGCCGAAGGCAAGGCGCGCCTCACACTCTCATACACTCACACTCGCACACATTAGCTCTTTTGCGCAAAAAAGCCCGGCCGGGACCCCGCAACACACCCTCCGGGTCATTAGTGCGGTTCGAAGTCAGCGTCGGCAGCAGGGCCCGACAGCATGACTGGTTTACCCCTGCCGCGTCATGATGACCACGCCCCCCCGCCTATGACCATCCCGTCTCTCAATGATATGCCTAGGGCGGAAAAGTACATCAGGGCAGCGTCAAAACTCATCCGATCACTATCATTCTCCACTTACGCCTATCCAGTGCACG
>SDVV010004716.1:0-19914 GCA_016164225.1 Gammarus roeselii
TATATATATGTTCTCTGGGTTCATAGTAGTTTCTAACTTTCCACACTTTTAATTCATGAGTAAGATATATCTATGTATAAACATAGGTATGTACATATGTACGACGAAAGAAGCTTATATGTAGCCGCATGGAGGCGCGTCCCCTTTCGCCGCATGTCGGATTAGGGTTGTAGGATTGTAGATGAATGAGTTATAATAGGGTATTGTGTGCATTGGTATCAATTGAGTTGTTATATATGTATGAAATGGTGTCCACATAAGGTTAATATTGCAATTTTCAATTGTGTAGGCGTAAGGCGCCCAAAATAATTCATTACTGAGCCTTTGGGTTAGAATAAGCCAGCATAGATATATAGTTTAATTTTATTAGGAACAATTCCAGGCTAAGCCTATAGTATAGGCTGACTGGTCCAGACTGGCTCCTAGTATACGCTGACTGGCCCAGACTGGCTCCTGTTTGTATACGCTGACTGGCCCAGACTGGCTCCTGTTTGTATACGCTGACTGGCCCAGACTGGCTCCTGTTTGTATACGTTGACTGGCCCAGACTGGCTCCTGTTTGTTAATGGGTCGAGAGTCCCGCAATGCTTTCGGGTGGGGGCTATCATCGAACAATGGCGCATTCATCGGAATCCCCTGGACGTCGCCCTAAAATGAGGTAAATGAAGACGCTACCACGCTGTATTAAAAATAGTAGACAGTTTCTATCCTATTGAGCTAACGTTCCATGGATGGCATCAGTTTGTATTTATGTATCTACAGTATATGTAAGCAACTAGTGGTGTGAGTTCATGCTTAAATACGTGCATATCGCTACTCACATATGTATGTTCTCATGACGGTGGGTGCACAGCATATCCTACAGAATGCAGGCACCCTTAACCTTGATAGGCTCGTCGACTTTACTCATGTCACGCAAAATGGAACGAAGATATTCCTACTGCCGGTCCGAAGATCCTGTTGTTGTACCATGTTATTCCATATTTTACAAAATAATATGACTTTTTCAGGAAGCAATCACGTCGCTCAAGCGTATCCGACGATGATGCTAAAGCAGGCAACGTCCTTTCGAACAAATTAAAATTCTACAGGTGAGAATCCTAGCAGAAGTTACTAATTGTAAAGCAATTGAATGTTAAAAAACATCTACCTAAACCTGTTCTTACTTTCTAGATTGGTGAAGATGACAAGAAGACCTTCGAGGGCACTTTTGGAGTAGTAATTTCTCCAAAATAATTGAACCACATTTGTTTGAAATTAAAGCATTATTTCGTAGTACTGACATATAACTACGCCAATCATCTTTTGCTGGGACATTTGACTATTATATGTCAGGAAAATATTGGCGAAAAGCGGTTTATTGCCCGTGCTCTGAAACCGGTTTGGGTCACTCATGTTAAGAATCAAGGCTCTTGTATTTTATCATTTAATTTATAAAATCCTTGTATCTGCTATCAAATAATTCAAACAAATCATTCATAGAATATCCAATCTCGAATACTTTGATAATCTGATTTATCAACAAAATTTTCTATTGAATAGAGTCTGTATGGAAGTGTGGCCGAAGATAAATTGACAATTTGAAGCTTTCGATCTGACCATTTTTTGAATCTCATGCGAATTTATTGAAGGCTCTTTAAACAAAAACATTTTGTATTGCTGATTTGCAGTAATTGGGACCATGAAGGATGGGTGTTTGTGGTCATGGGCCTTGGAGATGTTCATCATTACTTCATTCTTCTGCTGAGCAGGGCCTGTATTAAATCCATCAAAAATATAACACCGGCTCAGCTCAGCAAGCACCTTTGTTTTCACCATATCCTTGAACTCACAAAATTAAGTTGACTGAAATGAGATACTGGAACTACAGAGATTGTGAATGGCACCATTACACATTTAAAAAATTACCTATCATTTAGTTACGAAAACAGGCTATTCAACTTTCAGGAATTCATGAAATCTTTTACCCTTTATTTTTTTATAATAAAAAAAGCCTGGTCTGAAATGTTTGAAAGGAGATCGAAGTTATTTTTGAATACGTTTTGACCAATATCGCTTAACAGCTAAACACGAAATACCACCCTGCTGTAGACTTGTTTCCCACTAATCAAATATTGTACATACTTGTTTTATTGTATTTTGTACAAAAAGTTTATCAAATTAGGCTTGTACGTTATGCTGCATTTATCACCCAAATCAGAAGTAATAACCCCAACGTGCATTAGTTACCTGCAGGTGGTAATAAAAGAGCCTCACCGAGGGCTGTCGGTTATACGCAGTCATGGGCAATAAAGCTGTTAGGACGTATTGACTGTCAATCCCCCCTACGGGGTTCTGCAGGCAGTCGGAGAAAGACAAAGCTTGACATCCACGTGAGTGCGTCTTTGTGTGAACGAAGCTGTGTCATGTGTGGGTCTTTGTGTGAACGAAGCTGTGTCATGCGTGCGTCTTTGTGTGAACGAAGCTGTGTCATGCGTGCGTCTTTGTGTGAACGAAGCTGTGTCATGCGTGCGTCTTTGTATGAACGAAGCTGTGCCGTGTGTGCGTCTTGTTATGAACGAAGCTATATCATGTGTGCGCCTTTGTATGAACGAAGCTGTGTCATGTGTGAGTTTTTGTATGAACGAAGCTGTGCCGTGTGTGCGTCTTGTTATGAACGAAGCTATGTCATGTGTGCGCCTTTGTATGAACGAAGCTGTGTCATGTGTGAGTTTTTGTATGAACGAAGCTGTTTCATGTGTGCGCCTTTGTATGAACGAAGCTGTGTCATGTGTGCGCCTTTGTATAAACGAAGCTGTGTCATGTGTGCGTCTTTGTATGAACAAAGCTGTGTCATGTGTGCGTCTTTGTATGAACGAAGCTATGTCATGTGTGCGCCTTTGTATGAACGAAGCTGTGTCGTGTGTGCGTCTTTGTATGAACGGAGCTACGTCATGTGTGCGTCTTTGTATAAACGAAGCTGTGTCATGTGTGCGTCTTCGTATGAACGAAGCTGTGTATACTGAAGCCTTTTATATTGAAGGTGTTAAATTAGACGAGTCAGTCGCGGCCATCCCCTCTGCACCTTGCATCTTCCCTGTAAATAAATTATCCATAAACGATTCCTAGCTTAGGTTCTCCGTCCTCATTCCAATTTTATAATTGTATCAATAGGTGAAAAGATTGTCCATTCAAACAAGTTGCTGTCTAGCTAAAGACATAATATCTATCAACATTAGACAGAAAAACATCTTTTGTCTAATGTTGATAGATGCTGGATTGAAGGCTAGTATAAGAGTATCTATTAATTATCAAGCCCATTACTTGGTCTCAATTGCTAATGCGAAGACTACGACTATTGACTCGGCAAGTTGATGAACTTTTTTTCTGGTAAGGCTTGTGAGTCGCTGCTACCGATTATTTAATTTTAGTCTTCTGAAAGACCAGAAGCAGCTAGCGGCATAAAGGGGTTTGCATTGGTATATGTTCATTATGTCTCATCAAAACTCCCTACTAGGAAGCTCATCAGGAACAATTGTTTTTATCCCCCATCTTTTACATACAATAAGCAGATATTTGTTTTGGCGGCTGTTGGCGGGGGCACAGCAACGAAGTCCGTAATACTGCATTGGTGCTGGTCTTCGGTGACCATCTTAAGTGGTATTGAGATATATTTTGGCTTGCTTTTAATAGGACGGAGACGGATTATTCGCTCAAATATTGCTGAATATAAACCAAAGTCCAGTATTGTGGAGACGTTAACATACAAATGATGGCAAATTGAATATTTTATGTTTGGTTAAATCCACCAAGCGTTGATTACCAACTTTATGAACCCCCTAGCCTGTAGGTAAGCTATTCGATATACAATTGTTCACCAACTCAGTGACATCAACCATTCAAGGCAGTCTCTCCTTAGTTAATACATTCATCTCACTCAAGCATGGGATAACATCCTTCATATTTTGTCCTGTGACTGCATGACGAGATCCTGACAAAGGTATTCATATTGAGTAAGAACACACCACCAAAAGTGATATTTAACCTGGAAACATTATTGTATTGATGTGGTATGATCTTTCAGTGATTATAAATTTAGACCTTTTGATGTGCTGTCGGAAAAGATCAGAATGAGCACAAAATCGAAGCAAAGCTTCACCCGCTCATCGTGTGTGTTTTTAGGAAGTCGGGCCCCAAATCAAAATATTATTATTTTTTCATTTATTTTAGGTTTCCCACATCATTTACACAAGGTTTAAACTGTATTCTATCAACAACAATCTATCACATGAGATCAGAGTTACGTCTATTGAATATATTGATTTTCTCAACCCAATATGATTTTGAAAAAGAGGAGTTTCATGCTTACTCATCATAAGAAGTTATCTGTTGTATTTAGTTCTCAACATATCCTCTTCAGTCTTTCGGATTAATCAGTAACTGCATGTCTGTGCAGATGCTTGTTTTCGTCCTACCTCCTGCCATAATAGATCACTCCGCTGACAGGCATTAAGAGCGGGCTATTTTAGGGATGGGTAATCTCGCCAAACAGAGGCGCTTTTTCCTGGGTCAGCCACTGAACGAATACCAAGAAAAACAGATAAAGTAAATTTAATTTCTGATTTAATCATTAGCTAATTAACTGAATAAATTGGTGTGTTTTTTCCAATTTTGTAATAAACGTATCATCCAGGGTACATCATAAGTTGATTACTTCTTCACTAAACAATAACGAGAATAACAACAGATTTTTTCGTAATAACACACAAACCACTTGGAGACAGATTTATAGATTGAGCAGAGTGGGCAGCGGCCAAGAGACCTCCAGAATTGGCGCGCCTCCACAAGTGTATGGGGATGGTGTTACTACTACCCGGGGCAAGGCACATTGACACGCATTAACTGAGACCTCCAAACAGAAATTGTTGGAGAATCCAAGATGGCCGTAGATCGCTTATCGATTCTAATCAGCTATGATAAAAGTAGCCAATACACGGGCGTGATCTTTCATTGTCGGTCACAATCGTAATACGCATGTTGAAGAGCGAAATTCAACTGATATTGAGACTCGTGTCGCCCCAAATCGTCAGTGGACCTAATTACGCAACCGCGGAGATGAATCATGAACACGTGATTCGATGATTCATTTGTGATGTAGGGATTCTCGTAGTTAGAATGTACTAGATATGTTATTTCCTAGATGTTGTAGCATGTCTAAGCTTGACAGACGTAATTACTCGTTGATTTTACACGCCTCAGTAGTGGGGGAGCATCTAAAATAAAATTTCATATATACGACCAAAAACTTGTTTGTTATCGTTATATTAGGTTGAGAATTGAGAATGACCAACCTCGAACAATGTGAATATTTTTTACTGTGACAATACCTTGATGTAATTAAATAACTTGGAATACACTCAACCAATGTCACAAATCATTTCGGTTATTTTTATGATCACCGAACACTCATCGACATAGGAGCACAGAAAGATCTGGACAATACTCGCTGCAATGCGATTCGACAACTTCTAATTTCCAGAGGTTTTACGTATTCCTTATTTAATAATTACTCGTATGAACCTCTCATGCAGAATTGTAGTGATAGTTTAGTATTTGCTTGAAGAAACTGAACATTTTGTAGAGTCTGATGGGAGGTATTCTGATGGGAGGTATTCCCGACCAACTCAGACTGACTTAGACACGATATTTATTGAAACAGTTGATCATATTTCTTGTACTAAGATCATATGCGATCAAGGTTTTTACTTGTAAAATGTAATCTGACCACTAACAAATTGTTCAGTTACAAAAGATTCTCAGAAAACTTGGAGGCGAGAAAATACGAAATAAAAACTGCTAATTGTTATCACAATAACTTATGTTGCTCGAAGTGACGTTAAATTTTTCTATTTGTCTGACCCTCGATTGCGGACTCTGATGCACTGTCAAATTTCCGTCATTTTTTTATTTCTTTAAATATCATTTGAAACACTTGCAGATTACAAATCTTCCTACTGATGACACCATCTATTTTATGTACATTTTTCATATCTTATATGTTATTTAAGTTGAGGTAGTTATTATTTTTACTTTAACACGAGGGGAGCCACATATTCAACTTTAGGCTCATTTGAAGGTGCACTGAAGCTATTACCTTTCATTATATCGTTCTATTCAGAGGTAAAGGTTAACTTGAAATTTTGATTGTTTCGTTATCTCATATTTATAGACCAAACTAACTCAAATATTATCGAAAAGAAGGAAACGTACGAGTAACTCAACCAAACAATTCAATACAATTTTTTGACCGCCCTGTGCTTCTTCACTGGCTAGCTTATTGTCTCGGTGTTTTTTAAACATTTTTTTAGTTCGCTCATAAACAAACTAATCATTTTGATGAATTAAACTATTGCTTCGTTACTAAGTGAAACCAAATCTAATTATACAAAACCGAACTGAATTTCGATGGTGCGAAATGTACCTATTCCACAGTCAAGGTAGGGGGCCTCCACACGACGACTGTCCTTGAGCTTCCACACGTTTAAATCCGGCGTCAATGAAGAGTAGTAGTATACCCTTTCAGTATCCTGTGGACATAAACCCTGGCTTTCAAAAAGTGGTTAGCATCAGAACACCCCGCGTGGAACACTCGTCCATCTCTCCAACTGTCCCGTAAAGAGATGTTATTTTCGTTACCCAGCGTTGTCAAGGAGATACGAGGGAAGGTTACTCTGATGCGACCATCTCAAGGTCGTTCCAAGAACCGTAAACTACCGCGAGAGTGTGGCGCCTGAGAAAGTGTTCGGCCATGATCCCAAGGCGAGAGCGGCTTGCTTAAAAGTTATAGCGAAGTACTGCTTAGTATGATGAACACTTGCTGCTTGTTTTCGATTGGAGTCTGATTCAGAGCAAAGTAGATGACAAGGCAACGTAACACTTGTTAGCATGTCACGCTGAACAGGGATTCAACAAATGAGTAATCTACACGCAGCATGCCTACTCGAATGAGTGTCACTCATTAACAATGTTATCTGCACACAGTATGTTTTCTCCAATTTCAAGTGTTTCAAGTGTGAGTGTGGATTTCTAAACAAAGTAGTTTACTCAACACACATATTAGCTCCATTAATGAGTGTGAGTGTGGCTTTAAAAACAACGTTGTCTGCACACAGAAAGACGGCATTGAGTGTGAGTGTGGCTTTATGAAAAATGTAGTCTGCACACAGCATGACTGCTTTGATAAGTAAGAATGTAGCATGACAAACACTCTAGTCAGCGGAGTGCGGTGTGGTGATTGTGTATGATGCTTCATGACCACCGCGGACAGGTTAATTATTTCAATATGAGTGTGGGTGGTGTCTGTAGGGGGACTTCATCTGAGTCATTGTGAGTGTGGCGTCAAGAACACTGCAGCATGCATGACTGTTTTAAGTCTGAGTTTGGCGTCTTGAATTGTGCAGACAGCGTGACTGCTTCAATGTGGGTGTGAGTGGGGCCTCCCGAACACTGCAACCTGAAGGATCGCTTTAATGTGGGCATGATAACTGTTGTGGCTTCTTGAGCACTGCAGTAAGCAACATTGATTAAATGAGAGAGTGGCTTCATGAGCAGTGTAGTCAGAATGACAGAGTATCTCTCTCTTGAGAGTGTCGCCTTCTTGAATACTCACAATATCATGACAGTAATAATATAGTTGTAATAGGCCTGGGACGGGCTGAAGAATTCATACTAAAAGTATTCCAAAACTGAATTTGCTGTACAACTAGCTAGCCTAGAAGAGGTAGCCATCGTTTATGGGCTGCCGAATGCTGAAGGCTACGACGGAGATTGATGCCACCTTGGCGGCAATGGGTTTACGTAATTACTGCTAACCACATCATGTGGTAAACGGTTCCAAATTGTTGGTATCTTGAGTGGAAAGAAGTTTTCGGCCACTGATGTTTTGAATGGTTTCAGCTGCAGTTTTTGAATAAATTTGTTTGCTCCTTGGTTTATAATTACAGTCAAAGAGGCACTCAGGGCTAGCTCTAGTAAATCCGTTTTGGTGTTTGAAGGTTACTATTAACTGTCCTCTTCGTCGTCTCCTTTCAAGAGATGTCAGTTATAAAAATTGTCCAGTTTTTGCGGATTTCTTGGAACTATTTTTGTTGGTCGGGTCTGAACACGTTTCATTTTGTTAATATCCCGTCTTAGGTGAGGGGAGCAAAATTGTACTGCAAATTCGATTTGAGGCCTTCCGAGTGAAGTATATAACAGAAGAACGATGCCCCTGGACTTATAGTGGAAGTTTTTGGATATGATGCCAATGACTCTATTGCCTTTCCTATACCTAGCTCTAACTTGATTTTACCACTTGAGATCATTGGTGATTAATATTCCAAGTTCTCGTTGATGGTCTACTTCATTCATATACTGGTCTGTCATTGCGTAGTCAGAATTTAAATTGCATGCATTTATGCATTTTACAATATTGAAGTTCGTTTACCACTTATCAAACCAGTCCACAAGTTTATCAAGATCCCTATAGATAGTTATGTGATCTTGCTCACAACCCACTTTGTGGCAGAATTCAGTGTCGGTAGCAAATTTTTAAAACTTGCTAAAGATATCGGTGTCGATGTCATTGAAGTAGATTATAAAGAGAAGGGGCCCAAGGACACTGCCCTGTCGTACTCCTGATGATACCGTAGCCCACTGACTTTTTCCTTAGCCGACACAAACTTGTGAGCCAATTGCGGAGTCACCTCGCCACGTTCCTAGTAATGCCCAGCGCCTCCACTTTCAAAGTAGGTGTTCATGAGGGACCTTATCGAACGCTTCTTGAAAGGCAAGATAAATGAGGTCCACAGCTTTGGTTTCAACGTACTTGTTGTGACCTTGTTGAAAAAGTTCGTGAGATTAGACAGGCAGATCAGTTAGCTTCTGAAGCCGTGTTTGGTGTCCTTGATGAGGTGGTTTATCGCGAGGTGACATGTTATACCCGTCTTTATCGATTTTTTCAAGGTTTTGCCGACCAGGAATGTGAGACTGATTGATCGTTAGTTTCCTGGTTCTTGCCTACAACCTTCTTGAATATGTCTGATCATTGCTGTTTCCTCATTTTCTGGAAAATTAATAGTAGTCATAGACCTGTTAAAGATCTCTGTCAGTGGACCACTTAAGATTTTGGTGAGATTCCGCAACCTTCTCGAATGCAGGTCATCAGGTCCTGCATATTTGTAAATATTTAATTTGACGAGTAGTTCTCCTACTTCACTAACGAGGGTGAGAACATTTTCCTACGGTTGCACTTCTCCAGGCAGTTCTACTTCTGGAAAATTAATAATTGTCTCATCAGGGAAGACGGTTACAAAGTATTCATTGAGTATCATTCTCATGTCTGTATCGGAACATTTTAGATCACCTGCACCATTTCGTTGAGGGCCACGAACTACACGTCTCTCGTTCACTTATGCTTAGCATTATTTAGGGTTAAGCTTGGCCGATTTAGCAATATTTTTTTCTTGTTTTCTCTGTCGCTTCTGACCACTCTCTTCACTCTTCTACCAGCCCGCTCATGCACTTGTTCTGACTCTGGTGTCGGATTAGTTTGCGGTCTTGTTATAAATTAGAAGGGTCTCGGTGGTGTTTAGAGGCAGACTGACGTGACGAGATTCGAGACCTTATTTGTGATAGAAGCATTTCAACTCACTAACAAAAAAAAACACAGAAAAAGTTCTGTATTAGTTATCTTTTGTATTGTGATCTTTCCCAGCTTTGCAGCGGAAGTAAAAAACGCGAGCAAATGAACAGATCACCGCTTTTCTGTATGTTATCTTATGATTTTTTTTTCGTAAGCAAACGCTGTGATTTGAAACTGAAAACACAGAAACTGCTGCTTTCAACATATACTCCGAACAAATTTTCTGCTGCCTGCACTACAAAAGGTACTTGATTTTGCATGTGATTGAGAACATTTCTTCAATATGAATAGTTTTTACTCGGTGATATTGTGTATAGCGTGTATTTATTGCCATTTACTGATGTATGTCATCATCGACAGAAGATGAATATGCTTATTATAGTTCACTCAATTCGGCATGTGGTCAAATCTTTTTCCGACTCGGCTTAACCACAGAAATCTCTCATATGTGTTAAATATTTTCAAGACGTATAACCCAATGGCCTGCGTATACGTATTCTTTTTTCCTGTCATGTATAAATGATTGTGGCCGATGGAGTTAGAATCTGCTTCCTTACCCTTGCATGTCGTTGAAGGCGACTAGTAGGGGCAGAGCAAGGGGGCTAGGCATTCCTCCCTCTGTAAAATCATCCCTCAAAGACGGCAAGACGAGCGGGAAGAGGATAATCTCACACCTTTCCGAACCTTATTATTAGGGTCGATGAATGTGCGCTGTTGTAGTTCAAATGAAGCAAAGAGGAGAGAGATTGGTGAGATGCTTGTGAGGAGGAAATTTGTTGTGCTGGCTCTGAGTGAGAAAGTTGAAAGGTAAGGTCGCATGCGAGTTTGGAGTGGTAAGGGGAAGATGTCGGGCATGAAAGAAGGTTGGGCAGGAGAAGACGTGGTGTTGATTTTGAGTAATCGATTGGCTAGCAGCGTTACCAAGTGGAAAGAGGTGTCCTCAAAATTGATGTAGGCGAATGTTAAGTTAGGCATTGAAAGATGGGCATTTGTGAGTGCGTACGGACCTGGTAACGAGAGGAGTGAGGAGGAGAGGAAGAATGTTTGCACCGACCTGAGTAAGTGTATCGAGAGTTTTGGAGACAAATTCAATGTGGTTGTGCTGGGCGTTGAAGTCGAAGATGTAGTTGTGAAGAATGTGATCAGGAGTTATGGCGTTCCTGGTATAAAGAATTGCGGAAAAACCCTGATATGTCTGTGTATAGAGCAGGAGCTGGTGGTCGGAAACAGCTTGTTCTGGAAACAAGATCTCCACATGTACACATGGGTAAGGATGGCCCGTGCTGCAGTGATGGAGAGAGCGCTGATGGATGTTGTGCCGATTTCGAAGATAGTGGTGGGGAGGCGGTTGGATGTGAGGGTGTTGAGATGGGAGAGAGGAGGTGCGTCTCACCATCTGATGGTGGAAGGAAGATTATGTGTGGAGCAGAAGGGGAAACCGACTAAAAGAATGGGAGGAGGAAGAGAGGTAGTGAAGGTAATTGAATTAAATGTAGAAAGCAGAGCTAAGGGCATAACCTGAGAGTTGTCAATCGGAGACGTTCAGAGATGCGATGTTGAGAGACGTGGAAAATGTGTGTGATAAGCGCCACGAACGCGGGTGCATAAGAAATGCTGCAAGTGATGGACGAGGATGTTGAGCTGGCGGTGGCGCAGAAAATAAAAGTCTTTGAGGAATGGACGCTAGCAATGTTGGTGGTGACCAATATCAACAATAAAGATAAGAGAGGCGCAGCGGGTGGTGAGGAGACCCAAGAGGGACGCTGATGCCAGGTGGGACAGACGGCTTTGCCAGGATTTTGAGGGGAAAAAAATATGAATTGGAAAGAGGTAAAGCGGGTGAGAACGGGGGCGACTGGAAAAGAGGACGGGGTGAAAGATGAAAGTGATGGAAAGTGATGATGTACGGAAAGGTAAGCCGAGTATTTTGATGAGTGAGGCTGACCTCGTTGGCAGATAGGATGGCAGAGAGGCTGACATTGTTGCTGTGGGGGTGGTGCACGAATAACGGTTTTGGGAGAGAGATTTGTTCCGGTCATTACTAGTGAAGAGGAGCAGGAACAGCCCTAGCTTGGATGGCTTTGCGATTGAGTGCCTGAAAAGGTGTAGAGTAACACTTGCCGAATAGCTAGTGAAGATACTGACTCTGTATTTTGTGGCGGGCAAGGTGCCAGTTGAGTGGCGCCGTGCTTGCATTTTTCCGCTATGTAAGGGCATAAGAGATGTACATGAATGCCGAAACTCAGCTGGTAACAGTTCATTATGTGTGGTCGGTAAGGTGTACGGGCGAGTGCTGATCGATAATATTACAGACTGCTCAGAAATCTCAATTAGAGAAGAACAGTGTGACTTTAGGAGTAGTAAAGGAGGTGCCGATCAAATTTTCGCAGGAAGACAAGTCTGTGAGATGTACCTTGCGAAAGGAGAGGATGTGTTCTGGGTGTTCATTGATTTGAAAAAGACCTAAGATAAGGTTAACATGGAAGCACCGTGGAGGATGTTGCGTTTGTATAGAGTGTACAGAAATCTGTTGAAAGCGGTTCAAAGTTTCTATGTTGACAGCAGAGCGTGCTTCAGAGTGGGGAGCGAGGTTAGTGATTGGTTCCCAGTGAAAGTGGGCTAGAGACAAGCTGCATATGTATACCTGGCTGTTCAATCTCGACATGGATGGAGTGGTCAGGGAGGTGAACACGAGTGTATTGGGTCGTAGCTTGGCGCTGTTCGAAGCGAATGGGCAGAGTTGGCAGTTGAGCCAGTGACTGTTTGGGGATGATCCGGCTCTGTTGGCGGATTCAGAGGAGAAGTTGTAATGGCCAGTATCGGAGTTCAGTTAGAGTGTGTGACAGTGTTAAGCTTCGAGTGAGCGTGGATAAAATAAGGCAATTAGATGCTTGAGGAACGTCTATGCGAGCAGAATTAGTGTCCTCCTAATGGGGATTTATAGTAGGAAGTTCACTGTTTTAAGTGTTGAAACTGAGGGGAAGTCGCAAGTGGAGGAAGAATGTAAAGTGTTAGGAGAACCCAAAAGTGTAATGAGCTGTAGGACGTTGGGTATGGAGGCGAAGAGAGGGTTGTATGAGGGTGTAGTTGTCCTAACTGAGATCTACGGAGCGAAGACTCTGAGGGAGATAGCAGAAGAGAAAAGAAGAATGAATGTTTTCAACATGATATGTTAGAGGAGCATGGCTGGAGTATCGCTGAGAGACATGATCAATAACGACGTTGTTCGAATTAGAGTGGGGATGGTGTAGAAGTTGGAGGACAACGTTGATTCGCGTGTTCTGAGGTGGCCCGGGCATATAGTGGGGATGGATTAAGGGTGATTGGTAAAAAAAGGTGATGAAGGTGGAGGCAAGTGGACATAAGATTGGACGTAGCCCGAAGTTTCAGTGGATGGATGGTGTGAAGCAGGCGTTATAAAGAAGAAAATTGAATCTGGCGGTAGCGAGAGAGCAGCAATGAGGGTATTTGTAAATGGATGATTTTTGACGCTGCCCTGATGCGCTTTCCCGTCCTTAGCATCTCGTCGTGGATGGGGCTGTCCGGTCATCCTTACGAGGCTGGAGTAAACCAGTAACACTGTCGGACCCTGCTGCAGATATTAACCTCGGACCAAACTCATAACCCAGAGTGTGTTTTGCGGGGTCTACCGGCCGGAACCTTTAACGCAAAATGTGCTAAATCGTTTGAATGTTATTGTATGAGGAGAGGGTGAAGTGCGCCTTGCCGTCGGCTACCCCCTTTCCTTCGGGATTCGCCCTAGTGTCTATATCTGTAACTGCATGTTTACAAACAGTGCTGTCGCCTCGTCAATGCAAATCTATATCTTTAATTTATTCGAAATACGGATTAATTAATGTTATTTAGCGACTTATATTTTTGTAAAATGAGTTTTAATACATTTTGAAAATGAATATTGAAATTGTGTTAGCAATGTTTGACAACAATTTTCGATTTTTCACGTTGAGCCCGTTCGGCTTCATTCTGCCGAGCGGCCCAAATGAGCCGAACAGCCTCAACGTGACTCTCGAGAATTGTTGCTTCAGTAATCACGGGCATAAAAGTTGGTCCTACCGCTGACGAGCGTAAGAGAATAACTTCCATGCTTAGGTATGTTCTGTCTACGCTTTAAATGACTTAAAATATGAACCGTAACTTTTTAAACATCAAGTTTTATGCTTTTTTCTAAAACTGGGTGAGAAATATTACATAAATCCTATTTGAAGATTATATTCGCCTGAAAGATATTTGCACTCTGTCGGTCGAGACGATGAAGGTAATATTTGATGCCGCTGGGGTCCCGGCAATGGGTATAACTCAACGGTGTGCAAGAACCTGATAGCCCTTGGCAGGGTCTTAACCACCAGAAAAGGACCCCTAGTGGGAAGAAATATCTTGACGGATATGAAAAAAGGGGCATTCACCCATGTCACGTCAGTCTTGATGACCCGGATGATTGGTTAGTTGTTAGGAAACTGAACGTTGATCAGCCGTGTGTTAGGATTCGTTTTCAATAAGGCGGTGGAAGAGTGATGGATTGAGCTTGAATCAAAAGAGATGCCATTATACGACATAGAAGGTAGCACATCAGCTCCACTTGATTAACAGAACAATTTAAAGTTGCACAGCAAAGTAAATACTTCATGACTTGGTTTCGTGAAGGATCAACAGGTGTCTCATCGGAAATACGTGTTTTTTGCGTGATAACGACCCCGCAAACAAGACTAAGTTCAACTCATACAGGTTAAGAATTCTGGCTTCAAAGAAGAGAAGGTATGGCCTCCGAATGGCACAGACTTCAGTCAAATTAGGAACCCGTGAGCCATCATCAAGAGGAGAGCTTACTGCAGTGGAAAGCACATTAAAAGCCCAGTCAACCTCTGGAAGTCTATTAAAGACGTTATGGCATCAATAAAACACTCTGAAATAGCAACTCTCCACTTTTCAGTTGACCAGAGGCCTGCAAATAGAAATAAAGAGGGTGCTGGTTTTGCATATCGGGGTGGAACTGCATTACTTTTACTAAAATCTTCATTGAAATTGAAAATGTGTGATTCATTTCATTTCACATTTCACTTCACTTGATTCCTAATAAGGTATTTCGACGCTGATCAATCTATAACCATTTTAACAATTACTAAAAATCTTGCATGATCGAAGCGAAAACAAGTAGCTTGGCCTATTCAGAAAATGTGTACTATAAATCGAATATTTTCTGCTCGTTTCATGAATGAGGCCAATCTTGAGTTAACCATTTGGAGTTAGACTTTTAATTAATCGTATTATGTAGAAAGTGTTTCGTAAATAGCGATTCGTATAATCAAGGCGAGAATCGGCTATGAATCCTTTATAATGCTGATTGTGAGATAAAATATGATCCATGGAAAGAGAACAACGGCATTGGGACAGTTCATAGATCTTAATAGAATAGCGAATGTCCTTTGTATATAGTATCCTGAGTAATCTGTTTCGGACCGGCGAATACCCAACGATCGTGTAGTGTTCATCACAAATATTTATGACGATAGTAAGGGCCATGGTTTGCGTTATAGCGTCGATCACAGATGCTTGGGGCTTTAACGGCGCTATAAAGGGACTTTATTGAGATAGCAAACCTAATAACGTGTCTTCGGTCCTTCACATGGATGGAATACTGGACAATGATGAAGTAATCAATGGAAAGGGGGATAAAACACACTGAAAGATGTTCAGGCGGGGGTGATACATATTGATACAACATATCGGAGCAACGTCATTGTAGGACTATGTCTTGCAAATGATGATACAGTTTACTACCACATTGATGCAATGCCAACAATACAGGACACCTACGAACGAACATGTCATGTGGGAACTCTACTTCAGTTGATTAATGATTGAGTACGTGACAACTTTTGTATATGTATTTTTGGAACGAGAACGACATTTAAGTTAACAACTACTCGTCAAAACTAAGTGATGGTAATTACACGAAATGTATACCCCTGTAAATTACCTACTTTCTTCACATTTTAAACGGGAACGCTTACTAAGGTTTACGTCTGTGCTCCGGTGGAGAAGTATTTACTAATCTAATCAATCTAACAAAGCAACACAAGTGAGTATGTTGATGGAACCCTCAATCATCAATGATATAATTTTTTGCACAACACACGACGATAAAGCAAAACAAAATTCATTTACAAGGTATTGGTAGAAATAAGATGAACAGGCGATCAAGAACATCACCCGCGTGTAATGAGCAATGTTTGGCAACAATGTTTAGATACCTAGATTAGATCCATGATAATATATATCCTCGTGACGTTCCTTGCTCCGAGCACCACAGGCTTGGACACACCTCTGTTGGGGTGTACTCCGTACTGAGGAGTGTTTGAAGAGGTGATCAATTATTGTCTGCAAGTGACGAGGTCAGTTAGGAGTCTTTCATGTTCGGAGGGTCACAGCCTGGTGAGGTAACTGATGCGAGGGATGGCTAGCGCCATCTTCAATCTGTTCGCAGCCGCGAAGGATAGCCACGATGATGTCAATGATGAGCGCCAACCCGGGACTGTCTCAGAAAGGGCTAAAAGTCGTGAGGTGAGGGTGGATTCAACCGCGCTCATAGGCGTGAAATTTAGATTAGTTGTTTTCACCGTTGTAATCGGAGTCGTTTGAAAAAATTGCTGCGATCATCTAATAATTTGGACAAGCGCAGCATCCGAAGTGGAAATTGGAAGATGCTGTACAACAAATTATGTCATTGATGATTGAGGGTTCCATCAGCATGCCCACTTGTCGTGTTGCTTTGTTAGATAGATTAGACTATTGAACCTTCTCCACCGTAGCACAGACGTGAACCTTACTAAGCGTTCCCGCTAGCAATGTGAAGAGAGTCTGTAATTTACAGGGGTATTCATTTTATGTAATTATCAACACTTAGTTTTGAATGGTAGTTGTTAGCTTAAATGTCGTTCTTGTTCCACAAATGCAAATAAAAAAGTTGTCACATAGTCAAACATTAATCTATGTGTAAATAGAGTTTCCACATGACATGTTCGTTCGTAGGTGTCCTGTATTGTTGGCATTGCATCATTGTGGTAGTAAACCACTATGATTTGCCGTTATGTGGACTCTATATGCGCCGTTCAAGCCACAAACAGCTTACTCTGAACTATAAGTACTCAGGTAATAGTATTTTAATATTGTCTTCATTGAACTTATAGGGCGTTTTTTATTGGGTAGTAGAGTTAGTTATGATGCACTAATGCTATAGATAGCGTATACATCAACCTATACTCGTTTCATTTTATTTCAAAGACAAAAAGAGATAGAATAAATCATGTTACGTCCTACTTATCGCGAGACGTTGTATGTATGTATAGACATACTGCCGTTTCCTGCTAGTTAGGAGGGTGGCTAAGTCAGGCTGACACAGAGGAGGGTGGCGCCCAATCTCCCCGCACAAGACCGTCGTGTCCATGCTAAGGCTCGAACTTGCGACATGCAGCACCAAAGGCTGACACTGCACTTGGATACGCTAACCACTCAACAGAGTCGTTCCCTTCTCGAGAAGTGCGACATTACGTTGGCATAATTCAGAACCAGAGTCTTCAAATAGTTCTATCTGGAATTGTCGTTTTGCATATTATATGAATATTTTGAATAACCTGCGTAATACAAGTTCACAATATATTCAAGAAGCTAACGAGCGAACAACAGATCATCTGCCGGAGATCACGAGCTGCGGGAGCAATCCTTCCAAAGAAGTTAGGCTATCGAAGAGCGAGCATCAACATTGATAACTACGAACTTAGTTCCTGCTGAACGATTCGACAGCAACAAAAACTGGAAATTAATATCCGATCACGTTGATTGTGAAAACCTTTGACTTTCCTATTACACTTACAATACCCTCACATGATTAGCCGAACAAATCAAAAAACGGACCGCAAAGTGATTAACATGAACTCTGCAACAAACGCTGCAATTCTTAAGGTTTATAATCACAGATCCATGTCCATCATATTCTAATTTATGCAGCTAAGGATTGGCCAGCATCATCCAATGACGGCGCGGAACCTCTGACATGAAAATAGTAGTGGTTGATTGGCAAACAGCGAAAAATATATTGCATCTCAATTAAGGAGTGAGCACACGTCACACACTTAGGAAAGCAACACGTCACACACATAGGAAAGCAACACGTCACACACTTAGGAAAACAACACGTCACACACACTTAGGAAAGCAACACGTAACACACTTAGCAAAGCAACACGTCCCACACTTAGGAAAGCAACATCTCTGAGCAGCCTGCACGGGGACTTGTAATCATCAAAGTCATAGACTGGTCAGCAAAAATGTAGCCTTAGGATTGTGAACCGAGGTTTGGTATTATTTTCAATCTATACTTTCATACTCGATACTTCACAGAAATCCAATCTTCTTTCGCCACGCTTACACTTTGCGGAATTTTGTGCCACAATCTCGTGAAGATTGGCCAGTAGTGTTATACCGATTCCTCCTCGGCTCTCTCCGACGATGAGTCGAATTTTACTCAGGAATCTGCAGTGAAAACGAGTGAAATCGAAATTGTGCAAAGATTGTGCTTGCGATAGTTTACGTCTATTGGGGGCCTGCTTGACTTGCTTCTAGTGAGAATATATGCAAAAAAGAGGGATCTCTTCTTGCAATGGAAAGGACCAAGTTTTTGCTCAATTCGACTGGATCCCAAAATGAAATTGGAAGATGCTTGAGGAAGCCGTTCTGAGATCTTCTGCTCTGAATGAATTGACGCACAATTGTTCCAGGCTAAATTTATAAATTTAAATGTAATGGAGCTGAATAATGAACCTTGAGAACCGTTTTTATCTGTGATGACCTATTTTACACGGTCCAAGCACTTATGACCTATTTTACACGGTCCAAGCACTAATGACCTATTTTACACGGTCCAAGCACTAATGACCTATTTAACACGGTCCAAGCACTAATGACCTATTTTACACGGTCCAAGAACTAATGACCTATTTTACACGGTCCAAGAACTAATGACCTATTATACACGGTCCAAGAACTAATGACCTATTTT
Source organism: Gammarus roeselii (assembly GCA_016164225.1). Lineage (NCBI taxonomy): Eukaryota > Metazoa > Arthropoda > Malacostraca > Amphipoda > Gammaridae > Gammarus > Gammarus roeselii. The sequence goes on from SDVV010004716.1 coordinate 18,735, forward strand.
ACACGGTCCAAGCACTAATGACCTATTTAACACGGTCCAAGCACTAATGACCTATTTTACACGGTCCAAGCACTAATGACCTATTTTACACGGTCCAAGCACTAATGACCTATTTTACACGGTCCAAGCACTAATGACCTATTTAACACGGTCCAAGCACTAATGACCTATTTTACACGGTCCAAGCACTAATTTTGAAAGTTAAGATCCGTTTTTTCTTCTTAGAACGTAGCGGCCGCTGCCATCAAATCATAAGTCGCAATGAGACTACCAACTCGAAAATTTGTGCCCTTCCAATATTACGCAAATTCGGTGGGAGTCGATCGTTTCGTTCCGGCAAAACCCCGACCACAAAAGGCGGGACGGTTGAAAACGATTCTTACCAGAGCGAGGTTGTTTGTTGTACGTAGCAAAAGTCTCTACTGCGTTTATGAGAAACGTCCACATATTCCCAATCACTTAGACTTGCTTCCCAATTCATAAAACCCCCCTTGCACAGCACTCGCAGCAGGCTATGCGAGGGCATTGTGACGTACTAAAATTAGCATAACCTTCGCGGACGATGACTGTTTGACGTTCACGCGGCGGTCGCATTGAAGCTATCGTTTCGTCGTCTTCCATTTGAATAATTGTGTTCACGTAGGTCACATATATTATTAGATAGATATGTAAGTAGCGTATGATGTTATTAATGACGTATCGCATTGATAATTATGCATGACAATGAATCTTTTACAAACCATTTCGTTTTTTTATGCACCGCTTGCAGTTTAATACTTGCAATCAACCTTCAACGAGGCCTTAACTGGATCCCGAACAAAACATCCAAAGTCCATGCTTTACAAGACGACACGAAGTAATTCAAATGCGATACTGCAATAACAGATCCAATTCATGAACAACTATTCTGGCATTAAAAAACATCCTTTTTCTACCAGGACGAATGACGGTTCATCTATTGATTGCAGTCCAGCAGACCTTCTCGGAGTGTGCTGCCAACCACTGCCTGCTGGGCCAGCTTCTCGGAGTGTGCTGCCAACCGCTGCCTGCTGGGCCAGCTTCTCGGAGTGTGCTGCCAACCACTGCCTGCTGGGCCAGCTTCTCGGAGTGTGCTGCCAACCGCTGCCTGCTGGGCCAGCTTCTCGGAGTGTGCTGCCAACCACTGCCTGCTGGGCCAGCT